>PISX010008705.1:0-80210 GCA_004024625.1 Mellivora capensis | reverse complement strand
TATAGTATTCTTGGCTGCATGTTTTTCTTGTTCAGTGCTCTGAATATATCATGCCAGTTCTTTCTGGCCTGCCAGGTCTCTGTGGATAAGTCTGCTGCCAATCTAATATTTTTACCATTGTATGTTACAGACTTCTTTTCCCGGGCTGCTTTCAGGATTTTCTCTTTGTCGCTAAGACTTGTAAATTTTACTATTAGGTGATGAGGTGTGGACCTATTGTTGATTCTGAGGGGGGTTCCTTGGACCTCCTGGATTTTGATGCTTGTTACCTTTGCCATATTAGGGAAATTCTCTACAATAATTCTCTCCAATATACCTTCTGCTCCCCTCTCTCTTTCTTCTTCTGGAATCCCAATTATTCTAATGTTCTTTCGTCTTATGGTGTCACTTATGTCTTGAATTCTCCCCTTGTGGTCCAGTAGCTGTTTGTCCCTCTTTTGCTCAGCTTCTTTATTCTCTGTCATTTGGTCTTCTATATCACTAATTCTTTCTTCTGCCTCATTTATTCTAGCAGTAAGAGCCTCCATTTTTGATTGCACCTCATTAATAGCTTTTTTAATTTCAACTTGGTTAGGTTTTAGTTCTTTTATTTCTCCAGGAAGGGCTTTTAGATCTCCAGAAAGGGTTTCTCTAATATCTTCCATGCCTTTTTCGAGCCCGGCTAGAACCTTGAGAATCATCATTCTGAACTCTAGATCTGACATATTACCAATGTCTGTATTGAGTAGGTCCCTAGCCTTTGGTACTGCCTCTTGTTCTTTTTTTTGTGGTGAGTTTTTCCGCCTTGTCATTTTTTCCAGATAAGAGTATATGAAGGAGCAAATAAAATACTAAAAGGGTGGCAAAGACCCCAGGAAAATCCCTTTAACCAAATCAGAAGAGTCCCCTAATTGTGGGGGGAGGGAGGGGGAAGGGGATAAAAAAAAGTTCAGAAAAAAAATAAATAAATAAAACAAATAAAGAAAAAATATAAAAAAGAAAAAGAAATATATATATTAGACTGGTGACTAGAACAGGATCACCCACTTAATTGTGGGGCATTTTGGTCTCTTAGAAAAAAGTACCTCCCAAAATTTTAAAGAATGAAAAGTGTATATAAGAGTAAACACAGTGAAGGGATGGAATATGCCTATAAAGATGAAAAACAAAAGAATTTTTTTTAATTTCTAAAAAAAAGGAGTTGATTAAGTTGGTTGGGAGAATAAAGAAAAAGAAAGTGGAAAGAATTTGCTCAGGCTGGAGACTAGAACAAGCCCGGAGCTAGATTTAGGGTGTATTTTGATCCACTAGAGGAAGTTGTACCCCAAATCTTTTAGAAGAAAAAACCCTTATGTGAATACAAAAAATAAAATTAAATACTATGAAGGATAAAATATGAGTATAATAATGAAGATTCAAAAAAGATTATTATTTTTTTGGAAAGGTATTGTTAAGATAAACTAGTTTAAAAATGTTAAAAAAAGAAAAGGGTAAAAGTTAAAAAATTTAGCAGAAAAGGAGAAGAAAAAAAATTAAAGAAAAAATTAAATTAACTGCAAGACTAAAGAATCATGGGGAGAAAGCCATGAATTCCGCGCTTTGCTTTCTCCTCTGGATTTCCGCTGCTCTCCTTGTTAAGTGAACTTGGTCTTGGCTGAATTTCTTGTTGATCTTCTGGGGGAGTGGCCTGTTGTAGTGATTCTCAAGTGTCTTTGCCCGAGGCAGAGTTGCACCCCCCTTACCAAGGGCCGGGCTAAGTAATCCGCTTGGGTTCGCTTTCGGGAGCTTTTGTTCCCTGAGTGCTTTCCGTAGATCTCCGGAGAATGGGAATGAAAATGGCGGCCTCCCAATCTCTGGCCTGGAGGAGCCGAGAGTTCGGGGCCCCACTCCTTGGTGCGCCCTCAGAGAAAAGCCCTGGCCACTCCCGTCTCCCTCGCCTCTGGCCGCGCTCCGAGCTCACCCAGCCTGCGACCGGTTCAAGGTAGCCCCGAGCTGAGAGCTCACTCCTCGGCTCTGTCTCTGTAGCCGGCCTCCCCGCTCCAATACCTGTGAGCTCTGCGACACTCAGACATCCCCGATCCTTCTGTGACCCTGCAGGGCCTGGGGCCCCGCTGACCCCGCGTGGGCTTCACCCCGGTTTAGCCTCTGGAGCGATGTCCCTCAGTGGAGCAGACTTTTAAAAGTCCCGATTTAGTGCTCCATTGCTCCACCGTTTGCCAGGAGTCGGCCCCTCCCCCGCAGTCTATCCTCCCGTCGCTTTCGATTCACTTCTTCGCCAGACTTACCTTTCAGAAAGTGGTCGATTTTCTGTTTCCAGAATTGCTGTTCGTCCTCTTTTTGATCTCCCATTGGATTTGTAGGTGTTTGCAATGGTTTGATAAGCTATCTAGCTGATCTCCTGCTACCTGATGTAGTCTCAGCTGCTACTGCTCTGCCATCTTGACTCCTCTCTCTACTGAGAACTTTTAAATCATAAATGATATTGGCATTTTGTTAACTAGATGTGATGAATTACAAGAACTTATTTTTTAAATGTTGTACCAACTTTACATATTTGGGATAAATCCCACTTGGTCATGGTGTATAATTCTTTTTATGCATTTTGGATTCAACTTCTTGATATTTTGTTGAGGATTTTTATATCTATATGCATGAAAGATATTGGCTCAATGTTTTATTGTGATGTTTTTGTATGATTTTGGTATTAGGATATAGCTGGCTTCATAGAATGAGTTAGGAAGTATTCTTTATACTTCTGTCCTCTGAAAGAAATTGTAGAGAATTGGTATAATTTCTCTTTTAAATGTTTCAGCCAGTATTATTTCAAATATTCCTTCTGGTTCATTGTCTTTTTCTTTTCCTGCTGGTATTTCAATTACACATATGTTACATCTTTTGAAATTATCTGACAGTTCTTGGATATTCTGTTCTGTTTTCTTTATTCTTTTTTATCTTTGCATTTCTATTTGTGAAATTTCTATTGAGAATATCTTTAAGCTAACTACTTTGTTTCCTTGGCCATGTTGACTCTACTAGTAAGCTTTATTAAAAAGCATTCTTCATTTTAACAGTGTCTTTCATTTCTAGCATTTCCTTTTAATTCTTTTTTTAAAAATTGTGTCTCTGCTTATGTTACACATCTATTTTTGCATGCTGTCCACTTTTTCCATTAGCGCCATTAACATGTTGGTCATTGTTTTAAATTCCCACTCTGTCAGTATGTAAGTCTTATTTGATGCTTGCTTGTCTTTGCAAACTGTCTTTTGTTGCCTTTTGGCATGCCTTGTAATTTTTTGTTGAAAGTCACCTTTCTTTCTTTTCATTTCTTTCTTTTTTGGAATGATAGTGATTGAGGTAAATGAGACATTAGTGTGAAAAATTCTGTTAATCTCTCTAGAATTTAGGCATTATTTAGGATTTTCAGTAGCCATATATTCCAGAGAGTTATATTCCTCAATTGTTCTTGTCTTATCAATTCCTTTGGGTTTGGACTTCCCTAAGTACTCCTCCTAAGAGAAAGTCAGTGTTTTACAGCTTTCAACTATAATTCACTTTTACACTAGAGCTCTGTTGGTGTGTTGGTAAGGTACAGAGAGAAGCATTCTATAATCTTCCAATTAAGCGTCAGTTGTTTATTGACTACTGTCTCTGGCTCATGACATTTAAATATTTTCTTCTTCTTCCTTTTTTTTTTTTTTAAGTAGTTCCTGTGC
Organism: Mellivora capensis; assembly: GCA_004024625.1. Classification (NCBI taxonomy): domain Eukaryota; kingdom Metazoa; phylum Chordata; class Mammalia; order Carnivora; family Mustelidae; genus Mellivora; species Mellivora capensis. The sequence continues at coordinate 76,518 of PISX010008705.1, read as the reverse complement.
CCAGCATGGAGCCCAGTGCAGGGCTTGAACTCACTACCATGAGATGAAGACCTGAGCTGAGATAAAGAGCCAGATGCTTAATCAACTGGGCTACCCAGGTACTCCTACATGTTTTCTTCTTATATAGCTTCCCCCTCTCTCAGGCAGGAGAGGAAGATTGGAATGAACAGGAATGTAAATAATGCTCTTCCTCCACTGCTCTGGGACAAGGGTCTAATGATACCTTCCTCCCTGGAAAATAAGTCTGTTACAGAGAAGTTTCTGGGAGTATTTCACAATAGTTATTCTGCCCCTGCTAGGGTCACCAGGCGATATTTCTCAAATTTTTACCACAAGAACCTGGTAGAATTCCTGGTAGTAAAGCCCAGGAAAATGTCAAGGAAATTTCTGACTCTCATACTAACCATTCATTCTCCAGCAACTCATCAAAATCACTGTGTAAGTATGTCTACCAGTTTATGTTTCCAGCTTCAGCAGCTTTTGCTCTAGGTAAACAGTCTCAGCTTTGACTTTCTGGATTTGCCTCCGCGAACTTCTTTCTCTGACTGGTTTAAGAAGACCCGTGGATTTTCAGTTTGTCTAGCTTTTCTTTGTTGTAAGGAGGGGAGTAACAACTCCAAAGCTCTTTATACATTAGAGCTAAAAATTGAAGATCCCAAATAGTTTTTAAAACTTCATAATAAAATTTTAAGGAAAGGTTATATACAAGAGGAAATCTTTACAAATCACTTTTGTCTAATTCCCATGTTAGATCTGTTTAATTTCAAGTTCCTGAATCTATGGGTCCACAGTGTGGTTAGTTGTATTTTCATGCTGATTTAATAAAACCATGAAAGCGGAAGAAAAATTGGACTCAAATGACTTTGTAATTGAAATTCTGTAATTAATAATTTATGTTCTCCTTGTGTGGATAGCCAAAGTACTAAATCCTGGATTAATCTTGCTGCCAGTTACATTTCTAAGAACATTTGGGAAAAAATATGGATAAAACTTAAAAATTAAAAAACATTTTTCCCTTTTATTTTCTCATTTGTAACATTCTACTTCACTAGTTTATTTATTCAGTATGTTCACATTTATAGTTAGATGTGAGTGGTGTTTCTATTTTGGCCTATTCTTTGAATGAGCTTTAACCAAGATAATGAGAGACAACCGGTAACTCAGATTTTCTAAATTCTCTTTTGAAGTGTAGGAGAATAATGCATCCCAGGAACACCATGCTGCATTTTTAAGGCAAAGTATTAGACCAGCAGTAGACTTTATCCTAATTTTCTGCCTTTGGCATTTTAGGCTATGTTTTTTCAGTCTGTGATCCGTATCATTATAGGGTTGGAACTGATGTAGAGCCAGTTCCACCCAGTGCACAGATGCAGGAAACGATGGGAGAAAATGAGGCTGAAAATAAGTACCTGTGATTTCAAGGAAATATAGTTGTCTTAAAGACAAAACATCAAGGCATTGTGTAGGCAAAGTATGATACAAGTGAGATATGTTAGAACACCAAAATTATTTAGTTGGCTACGTATCACAATCAAAATTGTTTTCCCAATGGTTTTCAAAAGAAAAACAATGATTAATAATAAGTATTCATTTAAAAAAATATTTCCTTATTGCTTAATTGTTATTTGAAAAATGGTTTTCTGTTAATCAAAATCCATATGTTAATACTGAAACAGGGAGGTAGTGCTGGATTTTGAATATTTTCCAAAAGGAAGGAGTCTTTGGTAAGTTGCCTGTGTTGTTTTCCTGCTTTCTTTGTATAAAAATAGATATTAATTGGGACTGTGCAAAGCTTTGGGGATTGTGACTGGGAAATGATTTGACTGCTTTTAAGAGTATGGGTTTTCAAAGATAAATGTTTTGTTGTGGCATTTTGTTTAGCCTTTGGCTTTACTTAAAGTCTGTGCTATTGAGCCTTAAGATCAATCTACAGAAAGAATCACTAAAACAATTTCAAAAGCTTCCCCTTCTGTTACTTAAAAATAAGCATCTCAGCATAAAAATTCTTAGTAACACTATTCCCCTTTTCTACATGTTGTTGTCAGAAACACATTAATGTTTCTGTTCTGATGTTAATGTTTCTAATGTTAATTAATGTTTCTAATGTTAATGTTCTGATTAATGTGCGGACGCCTGAGTGGCTCAGTTGGTTAAGCAGCTGCCTTCGGCTCAGGTCATGATCCTGGCGTCCTGGGATCGAGGTCCACATGGGGCTCCTTGCTCGCCAGGGAGCCTGCTTCTCCCTCTGCCTCTGCCTGCCACTCTGTCTGCCTGTGCTCGCTCTCTCTTTCTCTCTCTCTCTCCCTGACAAATAAACAAATAAAGTCTTTAAAAAAATAATAAATAAATAAATAAATAAACAAATAAAGGAAAACTGTCCCACAGGGCACAAGTTCTGGCCATTCCAACTGTACAATTTTGGCATCTTCACATGGGCATCTCCAGAGCCTTGCTAGTCTTCTTAGTATTTCTGTAAAGGTGGAAGATCACTGGAGCCTTGGGATAATGAAGGCACTGGTTCCATTAGGAATAAGCAAAGCTTTTTCCCACAGTGACTATCGAGCTGCTTGACAATGAGATAAATTTTCACGGAAAAGATTAATGAAGTTCAAAAACAAGTACTGAGTTTAGTTCTTCTTGATATAATGTTGTAAAGCCTTTTCTTCTTCCAAAGACAAAAGCACTCAGTTCCCTCTTGCCATTCCCCTTTTCAGCTTCAATAGCCACTTCATTAAGTGAAACAATGCTGTTACCATCCATCATCTGCCAGGCTTTAACTCCCAATACAGTCTGGTACTCTGCAATCCCAGCATACACGTCAGAGTTTCCATCTGGATTTGCATTTTAATCTATGAATTCATAATTTCCATGAGTTTTCTAAGAATACTAAAAACTCTGGAGTAAAAAGACACAAGTACACTTTCTTTTTCCAATTCAGTTTCTAACAGTGCATAATTATTTTCCTATTTATTTATTTATTGGAAAGAAATCTTTATAGTTTTTGTTAACTGATCTACTCCAGTCTCTGAAAGTATTTTTTGACACATAGTAGGCCCCTGACATACATGTTGGATTCATTGGAATATAAATCTTATAACTGGAAAACACATATATATACAGGGCATTTGCACAACAGTTTCATAATTTTAGCTAGTTTAGTATATATTAAATAGTGAGAACACTGACAATATATAAAACATAAAATAGATATACGTGAATCAAAAATGATGGGGCTGGGGAGGGAGACAAACTGTAAGAGACTCTTTATCTCAGGAAACAAACTGAGGGTTGCTGGGGGTTGGGGGTGGAGGTGTAGAGTGGCTGGGTGATGGACACTGGGGAGGGTATGTGCTATGGTGAGTGCTGTGAACTGTGTAAAACTGATAATCACAGACCTGTGCCTGGGGCAAATAATACATTATATGCTAATAAAAAAAAGTGAAGTTGGCTACTGAACCCCCCTTAAAAATGGTTAAGATGGTAAATTTTCTGTTATGTGTACTTTACCACAATAAAAATTTTTGAAAAAAAAAGAAAGACTTAAAAGAATTATAAGAAATAACTTAAACAACAAAAAGAGTTCATGAAAATATGTATAGATAATCAACCACAACCTAATGGATAAACATTGGAGTTTCTCCCTTTGTTTTTTGCACCCCTTGTCCTAAGAGGCAATTCTGCTATTTCAAAGTTAAGACTTACAATTACTCTCAAACATATATATATATTTTTTTCCTGTATGATTAGACTCATGGTCAGTTTTTTCCCTGGGACATCTGAAATTAAAAAAAAAAATCCAATTTGAGATATAAAGCCTAAATTTTATCTCCTTTGTCCCCCAGTCTACATACATACAAAACTAACTAAATATTTGAATATATAACTTAGTTTAAATAACCAAATGATTAAGATGATGCTTCTAAATGCTTGCAAGAGGGAAAACATGGTGCTACATGGTCCCTATATTTTATCTGAGGATAAATGAGAATGTAGGATTTCTTTCCTACTGATTTTTTTTTTTTTTTACTCTGTTCTCAGTGGTCAATCTTTATCACAGAAAATCCATTCCATTTTGAACCTGATTCTGATTTGCCTCTTGGTCTTTCTCTTGTAGACTGCATACTCATAGCTATCTTAACCTTTCTCTGGGCAGTTTCACATCTGTTTTGACTGAAACCTTTATTAATATCCATGTCATAAAGCTGCTCATGAATGAAAATGCATTCAGGATATCAGGGCTTCATTTAGCACACTAGAAAGACAGCACATGACTAAGGACAATCTCTTGAAGGCCCAGATATCCTGGCTGCTTGTAAGACAGAAGGAACAAGAATACATTTGTTTCCTAGCACTGTTGTAATGAAGTACTACAGACTGAGAGGCTTAAACAGAAATCATAAGAGTTGTGGAGGCTAGAACTCTGAAATCAAGTGTCCACAAGGTTGATTCCTAGAGTGTTTCAAGGGAAGGCTCTGTTCCAGGCTCTGCTTTCCTTATTGATGCCTGTTGTCTTCCTATGTCTCTCCACATTGCCATCCTTCTATGTGTATCACTGTGTCCAAATTTCACCTTTTCATTAAGATACCAGTTTTACTGGATTAGGGTCCACCCTAATGATATCATCTTAATTTGATTTTGTCTGCCAAAAACATATCTCCAAATAAGTCACACTGAAACACTGGGAGTTAGGATTTCAACGTATGAATTTTTACGGGACAAATTCAACCCATAATTAATCATGAGCCTATACTTGATGTGGGTTTGAGAAGCTCTATGAAGTCAGGATAGTATTCTCTCGCATCCTTCATGAAGACAGCAGATGGTTCTTTCTTCCTATTTCCTCCTTTCTCTTTTCTCCTTTCCCTCTTCCTTTCCTTTCCTCTCCTCTCCTTTCTTCTCCTTCCTACCCCTTCTTTCCTTCCCTTTCTTTCCTTCTTTCGTTCTTAATGAAAGAAAGTAAAAGTAAGTAGGACAATTAGCATTTAACCTATGTGGTATTCTTCTGAGTATTTTCTGCTACTGCTTCTGTAAGTTGCCATATTCTTAACCCTAGTCTTGTCTGAACCTTCTTTATATGTCAGGCTAGTGGCACATCACAGCTCCTTGACAAAAGGGGGGAGAAATAGAAGCATCTGACATCCTGGCCTCTTGATGTCCTGCTCTTTTTCTTTTTGTTTGTAAGATGTTACTTATTTATTTGACAGAAATGACAAGAAGGCAGAGAGGCAGGTAGGAAGAGAGGGTAAGCAGACTCTGTGCTGAGCAGAAAGCCTGATGTGGGGCTTGACCCCAGGACCCTGAGATCATGACCTGAGCCAAAGACAGAGGCTTAACCCACGGAGCCTCCCAGGGACCCCCATCCTGCTTTTTTTCATGAAGAAACAGGAAGTGGGTTGCTCCTTTCTCACAGAATTAGCATTTAAATCTTTGGTATTAAAGTTTTTATATATTTGTGAGGTGTACATCCTAAGACTTGTCAGCAGCTTTATATCTCCTTGTTGTATGCATATCCTCTTTTCAAAATCAAAACTATTAAGCACTAAAGATTACAAAAAGAAACACAGAGGAGTATTTAAGAAATTGGAAATGTGAAGAGCATAATATAAAAATCATGTATTGTCTTTCAGAGAGCACCTTGGCTCTCTATTTTGTTGTTCCTGGTCTGGATGAAACTGTATGGCTTCCAAAGATTCCTTTATGGAGTAAATAATATTTTTTCTCCTAACTCCAAATTTACAGCCATTTTTTTTTCCTGCACTTTGAGGTGGAATCTATTATTATCTATAAATATGTATGTGCATGTGTTGCTATGAGAGGATGTCAAAAGTTTAACAACCCTTTATTTGGCATCCACTGTGGATGGGTATCATGCTGTAGGGTTAAGGACAATGGTCCCTTGCACCTTTAACAATGGGTTCCTTAGACCTTTGATGGTCACAAAACTGCAGATCTTTTTAACTGCTCTCTGCTTGCTGCTTCAAGTCACTGGAATGGAGCACTTCTTCCAGGAACCTTAATAAATTGATGGTGATATCTGTATTATTTGGATCACAGATAACAGTAGAATCTTGCTTGCTCCCACGTTTTCTTCATTGTATCACAAACACTGGGATGGACTTGGGTCTAGACTATATTTCCATAACCTGCTTCAGATTGATGGGCTAGGATGTAGCTTTCAAAACATCGAATCAATCCATGAAAACTTGTGACATGGCTATAAACAGTTGGGGATATCAAGAATTGTAAACAATTTTTTAATTATTTTGCCCTACTGAAACCTGAAAACCACTTCCCCCTTCCCCCAATCCCTCCTTAAATCCATTTTTAACAAGATCTCTATAATGAAGCTTCTAAAATGCAAATGTGAGCCTATTACTTCTCTGCTTCAATTCCTTTGAGTTTTCTCAAAGCCTTTTGATAAAGTCCCAATTCTTTGGCATTTAAGATCTTTCAAGATCTGAGCTCATTTCTTAAAAGCATTGTCCTTGGGTTCTACGATGTAGCTATCTCAAATGACTAGAAAGATTCTAAATTATTCACTTTCTTTTTCTTTCCTATGTCTTGCTGCATGCTGATTTCTCTGCCTTGACTAAACTGTTAGCATATTTTTTTAAATGCCCTCCCAGCCCTTTTAACTGGTGAAGTTCAACAATTCAAACAGAGATATAATGTGTATGCACTCTTGAACTTGGCTGAGAAAATAAAAGCCTATGAACATATTTTCCATAATTCACTTTAAGAAAGTCATCACATGGTTATAATTATTAGGAAGCATTTTCTGGCAACTGAAAGAGTTAATGGTGTTTACTGTTCCTTAAAGATTTAACCACAATTTGAATCAAGTTAATTATGACTACAAGTTTGACAAATTTACTAAAACTACAAGAAGTAAATTCTAGCTGATTAGATGGTCTATATATTCTTATTGGTATATCCTGAAATTTTTTGTTTCCAATGATGGTGCTGTGAACACTGTCATCAAATTATTATTAATTGAACCCTGGTTATAAAAAAAAAAATCAGTGTGTGTGCCACTAAGGCCAAGCTAAATCTTTTCTGTGAAATACTAAAATGAAAAGAAAAAATATTCACAAAATATATTATAGTTGAAATGTTTAAGCTTTTATTTATATCACTCTGCATAATAATATATTAAATATAAGTATTTTTTATTAATGCACACCCAATAGGAAATCTAGATTTACTTAGTTAGCAGTTAATCTATTATTAAATGTTATTAAGTGAAAATAGTTTTATCTTTTCTAAATAATTAATAATTTATAGCTTTCATTCCCCCCTTCCCCTTACCTCACTTACATATGGAAGACAAATATTAGTTTTTTCAAAGCACAGCGATATGGTAAGGGATTGGGGAAAGCAGCAATTGATTCATAAATTTTCGGGAACACGGAGCTAGTTGTGCTGCTGAATATATAAGAAGTTTCTGGTCACCATATGTAGTTGGGACTGAAGAAATGTCAGCACATTACCACATTTCTTACTATAGGATGTAGGATACTATTGTACTGAAATTGTTGTAAGAAACAAGCCCAGGGGAGACAGACTGTCAAGAACTAAGGTCAGTATTTATTATAAAGGAATAAGTATTAAACTGTCCTGATACCACTTGTATTCAAAATGCTTCTACTTTGTCTTGTTTCTAATCATCGCTTTACTTTGGTTATTTTACAGGGTATTAACGGTATTTGATAGATTGATTCAAAATTGTGGTTTCTGTTATTTTTGTAACACACTTGAAATCTAAGTTCACTAACACAGATGCAGAAGAATTATAGTCTAAAATAAAACAGAGAAACAAACAGGAAAATGTAAAGTGCTGGTGGGAAACAAAGTTCAAAGATAGACATATATATACATATATATATATATGTATATATATACACACACACACACACACACACATGCTTACATGTCACATACACGTCTATAGGATTGAGTTCTATGTCATAAATATGCCTAATTACACCAGGCAGTAGTCTTATGCTGTACAGAACATATGACTCCAGTATCTTCATTTTTCCATAGAAGATTCTCATTCTTATTCATGTAATTTGGTACATTCGTAAGTGTCAGTGATATTAATTCTATACCTGCATCAGTGTAGGAAGAATGTCTGCTGTTGTTTCCATTTGTTGTGGTTAATTTAGTAGAAAATAGCTAACCCCTTAGGGTGTGTCATGAATTATACCTATTTGCTTTTGTCCAAATTTTGCCTTGTGAAGGAATGCACAAGGCAAAATAATTTAGAAAGTGACAAACGATGCCCAGGTACTCTGTCTGTAATAGTGTCAACTTAATTCAGTTTCTTGAATTATTTCCCTGCACTATAAATTTTAGCTTTTCCTTTGTAAAGAAATTTATGTATTTTTTCCTTAAACATACAGCACTTGTTAGGATGATATTTGCACTGGCCATTTTAAAATGCAATTATTATTTAAGGACCATTCATTTTGTATTATATTTTCACATTATAAAAGGAGGAAGTGATAAATAAAACAGTCTTCATCAGCACTGGATGTCCTGGATGGTCGAAACACAGAGTGGGACTGATATTTTGACTTTAAGGTCAAAATTCCAGTTTGGCAATGACAGAGAGAGGCAAGACTATTCTGTAATGGGGCCCACAGGATCTGAGAGACTACGGGTTCTGTGATGACATTTGTGAACTCTGTGGAGGCCTTCAATGCAGTGAGTCTCAGGGTAGATTAAAAATGAAAGAGTTTTATCTGATCATACACACACACAAAATAAAAGAACACAAGGAAACTTTGGAAGGCATTGGATATGTCTCTTACCTTGACTCTGATGATGGTGTCTGCATCTATCTAGACTCATCAACTTGTACACATTAACATATGGTGCTCTCTGTATATTGATTATATCTCAATAAAGCTGTTTAAAAAGAGAGTTAATGAAGAAAGTGAGGTAAGAACCATGAATTTGTAGGACAAGCTATAAGAAATTTTAAATTCTTGCTTTCTTGGTTCATCGGAGTTCAGTGAATTAGTCACTCTGGGGGAATTGTTCTGTCACTATTTCCCTGACTGGACAGACAGGGCATATTGGCTGGGGAGCGAGAAACAGAGATTCTCAGAATGTGCATGTAATTACCTGGTAGAAAGAGAGAACAAGATATTAGTCACTATATTAGTTTCCTAAGGCTGCCATAACAAAATACTACATGCTAGGTAGATGAAAAGAGCAGAAATGTATTCTCTCACAGTTCTGGAGGGTAAAAGTCCTATATTACAAGTGTTGGTAGGGCCATGCTCCCTTCCAGTTCTCTTTGGAAGACTCCTTCCGGGCATCTGCCAGATTCTGGTGGGTTCTGGCTAGCCTTGATGGACCCTAGCTTGCAGCTGCATCAGTACAATTTCTGCTCTGTCTTCACATCACCATCTCTCCTCTGTGTTTATTCGCTTGCAAATCTCCCTCTCCCTACTAAAGCACCTATCTTCAGATTCATGCCTGCCCCATTCTAGTGTGACCTCATTTTAATTTGATTACCTCTGCAAAGACCCTATTTCCAAATAAGATCACATTCACAGGGATCTGTGGTTGGGACTTCAACATATCTTTTCAGGGGATACAAATTCAACCCATAGCATTCACTTTGTAACTCTTAAATCAGGAATGTAAAGTAGATAGTTACTTGGAAGAAATAATTTAGAAACAGAAGAAGTAGAATAGAACAACAAAAAAAGTATCCCATGATATGCATTTATGAAAATGAGAAAAATGTTTTTTAAAAACAGAATATTCAAATAATAATCATGACTATAATAGCCTAATGGAAAGGTAGCTTATACTAAAAACTTTTGTTCACATATACTTACACCTACACTTCTATAGGATAGAGTTCTAAAAGATGAATTGTGGGACGCCTGGGTGGCTCAGTTGGCTAAGCGGCTGCCTTCGGCTCAGGTCATGATCCCAGCGTCCTGGGATCGAGTCCCACATCGGGCTCCTTGCTCGGCAGGGAGCCTGCTTCTCCCTCTGCCTCTGTCTGCCACTCTGTCTGCCTGTGCTAGCTCTCTCGATCTCTCTCTCTGACAAATAAATAAATAAAATCTTAAAAAAAAATAAAAGATGAATTGCTGTGTAAAGGTAAAAGATATTTTATATGTATATACTTTGTATATATTTTTATTATAAACATATTTATATTTATATTTTCCAGTCCCACCAGAGAAAAAAAATCCTGGTGTGTAAAGTTGAACAAAATATATTCTAGTATATTTATACAAAGTTTAGTTGATCATAGACTATATTTTATGGGACTGCTTATCAAAGAGATTACTATCTTCTTGATCCTTTGATCTTCATTTTACTAGTTCACTGGCAGAGTTAAATAAAAGATAGAAGGTCAAACTAAATTCACAATATTGCATTTTAATTCCCCCTTTCTGAAACTATAGAGTATTTCATATCTTAGTACTTATAATAATTTTTCAACCACTACTTTAGTCCAGTGAACTCACAATTCATAGATCAAGCTCTTTACTGTCATTTTATTTATAAACAAGCTAACCTCAAATCTTCTTAATCATTTTTTACACTGATTCAAAGTGAAAATAAAAACAAAATATTATTTTTATTTTTATATCTTATACTTTCTTTAATGGCAAATAGAAAAAGCATAGGATTGTTGTAAAGATTGAATAATGAGGGGCACCTGGATGGCTCAGTCTGTTAAGCATCTGACTTCAGCTCAGGTCATGATCTCAGGGTCCTGGGACTGAGCTCCACATCTGGTTCTATGCTCAGCAGGGAGTCTGCTTGAGAGTTTCTCTTTTCCTCTGCCCCTCCCCCTGCTCGTGCTTGTTCTCTCTCTCAAATAAATAAATAAATTCTTTTAAGGAAAAGATTAAATAATGAAAACAGTGTAGAAACATTAGTCCCAACTTGGCACATGGTAGGTACATAAATATGTGTTGAATCTGAATGTAGAAAATAAAGTTGGATTATGCAATTGTCCAGAAGGTTGAATCTAAAACAGAAAACTAAAAATATTTACTAAAAAAAAGTAAATTAAAAAATTTTAAAAACTGGGGCGCCTGGGTGGCTCAGAGGGTTAAAGCCTCTACCTTCGGCTCAGGTTATGATCTCAGGGTCCTGGGATCAAGCCCCACATCGGGCTCTCTGCTCATCAGGGAGTCTGCTTCTCCCTCTCTCTCTGCCTGCCTCTCTGCCTACTGTGATCTCTGTCAAATAAATAAATAAAAATCTTTAAAACAATTTTTTTAAAAATTAAAAAAGTGGTTGCATCAGTTTAAGTATCTGGAATTGCCACTTGAAAGTTATTTTGCTGCTAAACCATTTAAATGAGAAGTAGAAAGCTATTTTCTTTTTGGCAAACATTTTTATCATCCGGGCTGGTTGATGAAATTTGATGAATGAAAAAAAACAATATCACAAGTTCATATAACAACATGTTTCACATTTTTAAAATGTACTTTTTTCTTATATTCAAAATATCTGGACTTCTCTCCAATCACTTCTTTCCAATCATCCTTACAGTATCTGATGCTAGAGACATGTTAGTAATATTTTCATGAGAATGTAGATATAATATACTTTTGTAATAAAATGAGACTATCTTGAAAAAAAAAAGAAACAAGGATAAACCATTGCCAATAAATGCATAGGTGGAAATAGGTAATGGATCCTGAATTAATTTCCAAAAATTTAAATCTGTGCCATATATCAAGTACTAATAGTGATATGGTTAATTTCCAGAGGTGAAATTTACATGGTGGTTATGGAGGAGACTGATCTTTTTCTTTGGAGATAAAGACTATTTGCAGGAGATGGTTCATGATGTCTATAACTTGCTCCCATGTGTTTCAGTGTGATTTTGTGAATGTGAGTGTATGTGTATGTGTATTAGTGAGTATGGGAGGGAGGGGGGAAAGGAAAAAAAAGGTGGGAGGAAGGTGAAAGAAAGAGGGTGAGAGAGAGCAAATAATACATAATTGGTGAATTTGGTGAAAGTTATATATTTGATTTTTTAAATAAAAACTGGATTTAAAATATTCTTTTTGGACTTACATTCAGAATCAGTTTTATTTTAGCTTCAATCATTCTAGAGAAATATTTCTACAAAAAGAAGTCTGCACAATCATCACTAGACAAAATTTATACAAAGAAACATGAAATGCATCTTGACCATTCTATTGTAAATAGTAGAGGAAAAATGGAAAATTTCAACAGAGGCTTCCCTTCTTTAAAACTGGAATTTAACTATAGAGAACATGATTCCTCTGAATTATCTGCCACAGAATAAGTGAATAACTGAGACATCAGCTGAGAACTAGGTTAAGAAAAGTTAAACACCTAGGGACTCCTGGGTGGCTCAGTTGGTTGGATGATTGCCTTCAGCTCAGGTCATGATCCCAGAGTTCCGGGATTGAGTCCTACCTCAGGCTCCCAGCTCCACGGGGAGTCTGCTTCTCCCTCTGACCTTCTCCTCACTCATGCTCTCTCCCAAATAAATAAATAAAATCTTAAAAGAAAAGAAAAGAAAAGTTAAACACCTTGATTTCTTCAGAAACAACACACCATCTTGTTTTTAATATGAGGGGGGAGAAACATAAAGAATAACCTGGAATGGTGCATTTCCAAAGTTATAAATATTTTTTTCTCTAAACCGTAATGAGAGAGTTGAGGAGAAAAACCTCACTCATCTAAGGTGATAGAATTAGATGATTCAATAAGTTTGCTTCTTCTTTCTCATTTCTACACATCTTTAACTCATTTTCCATGCATTTTATAATTCTTCACTATTCAAGCCAGAACCAAAAACAAGCATAAAAGAAGCATCTAATACAGTGCAATTTACATTTTATAATGTATCAACCTTTACAGCTGTAATAGTGAAAATGTTACAATGAGAAAGTTTGGAAGTAGACAGAAATGGAAAACAAGGGAAATTGATTTGAGTCAGTCCTAAGAGATACGCTTCTATTCAGCTGTAACTAAAATTGTTTTATAGCTATGGGCCCACTCCAGCAAATCTGGTGTACACATCTGGTATACCTAATCTATTACAGGTAGTCTTCAGGAACATGGTTGTGCTGCTCTTTAAAGAGATGGACATAAATCCTTCTATCCATAAAATGAGGCTAGCAATTAGAAAGGTCTTCATATGATTTCATAGCATTATAAGAGTGTGAATTAAATGTGTGTGTGTGTGCACACATGCGCGTGTGTGTTTTAACATCAGGTCAACGCCATTAAGTGTAAAAAGCAATCTAATTCAAATGACTATTTTTCTTATGTTTCAACATAAATTCTCTATGTGAATAAACAGAATATATAGTGGGACGCTTCAGTGGCTCAGTTGGTTAAGCGTCTGGTTTTGGCTCAGGTCATGATCTCAGGGTCTTGGGATCGAGTCCCACATTAGGCTCCCTGCTCATTGGCGAGCCTGCTTTTCCCTCTGCTGCTCCCCCTGCTTGTGTTCGCTCTCTCTCTCTGACAAATAAATAAATAAAATCTTAAAAAAAAAAGAACATACATTATGAATAAAGTGGTTGAACTTTTTCTATAAATGTGGAAGTAAATAATATCTAACAATAAACTGCATCTTGCCTGAATATCCTAATTCCTGTAACAAATACAGCAATTCCATTTCTCTGTAACAGATTACCGGCTTCTCACCACACTGAATATTCTGAGTTAATAGGGTGAACATTCCTTCAGGTTCACCTGGGACTGTTTCTACCTGCTTCCCATACCTCATCCAATTAATAGCTCCTTTTCACTCTCATAATTATCCAATTTAGACAATGATTTATATGATAACATTACTAATATATTTTTGTGTCAATGCTTCCACTGGCCGAGTTACATACTTAGAAAGAATGTTATCTTTTTCATGTCAAACTGTTTATGCTAGTTATACTTAATATTGCACTCATGTACTTATATTAAAGAACATATAAGCTGATAAATAAACAGAAAAAATAATTCTTTTTTTAATAAAAACTGGGTTGAATCATTTTTAAAACTTAATAATTTGTTAGTATCGCTATCTAGTTAAGTATGATCAAAAACTATAAATATATTTTTAATTTTGAATATTGATAATGATGTCTATATTCGGGGGGATAATTTTTTTTAATTCTAGGGCTTTTTTAAATAATTTGTTTATTTGAGCGAAAGAGAGCAAGAGAACACTAGCAAGGGAAGTAGCAGAGGATAGGCCTTGATCCCAGGACCCTGGGATCATGACCTGAGCTAAAAGGCAGATGCTTAACTGACTAAGCCACCCAGGTATCCTATATTTTACTTTTAAAAATATTTAGGTTATAGGTATTTATTAGTCACTACTAGAGCATAATTTTTAAGTTAACTGACCAATTTTTCATCAGTGAATCAGAGGCCTACTCTATTCATGATTGCTAACATTAGTATATTTTAAAAAGTATAATTCTTCTTTAAATTAATACAAACAACAACATATAGCTTGACACATTTTCACTACTTCAACTATCATTCTTTAGTAACAATGTAAACTTTCTCCTTTTTTCTCTTTTTCCTTTTCTTCTATCAAAAATAAATTTTAACACCTTGCATCCTTATAAGTCTGTAAGTATTAAAATCCCTGGGCCTGTTGCACACTATCTTTTACTAAGGTTTTATTTGGGAGTCTTTTGATAACATACCATTTTTATGCTCCTTCAATGTGCTCAGCTTTCCCTAGCTATCCAGTCTCAATTTCTCAGCACAGAAGAAAAATTGGCTTCTAGTTCCACACATCTTGGCTTAGGGGAGGAGAAAAATATTGCCAGCCACACTGTATTTGCACTTCCAGTCATTTTGCAATAAGTGTGATACTCCTAAAGGAGAAAAAATTCTGCCTGCGTTTAAATATCAAATTAAAGTACCTTTAGTTTATTTATGGGATGCTACCTATAACTGACATGTTTCTTTTTTTTTTTAAGATTTATTTATGCATTATTTTAGAGGGAGGGACAGAGGGAGAGGGATAGAGAGAATCTCAAGCAGACTCCCTGCTGAGTGCGGAACCCCGACGGGGAACTTGATCTCATGATCCTGAGATCATGACCTGAGATAAAAATCAAGAGTCAGACGCTTAACCAACTTCACCACCCAGGCACCCCTGGCGTATTTTCGACCCAAATTATTTCTAATAAATTTAAAATAAAAAACATGATTTTCTTCTATCAGTTGTAAAACATCTTAGAAAGCAAAACAACTGTTTCTAACTCAGTGAGTGATTTCTCCTCAGTTGAGCAAAATTGTATGAAGTAGTTTAAAAGAACAAAAAGAGTCATTCCAATTGTACAATGAATCAATCAGGAATATACTCAGCTGCAAGCCAAAGGAAAAAAATAAAACAAGAAAAGAAAAACTAACCTTCATGACTTAACTACATTGGATTTCATTTTCCTCACTCTCAAGAAGTCTGAAGAAGGCAGTTACTGGTGTTGGATCAGCTGTTCAATGATTCTGTTAAAGACTGAAGCTCTTTATGGTTTTTGGTTCCATCTGATGACTTTGTGACCTCACTATCACAAGATACTCCTGTAATTCCAATTATCATATCCCATTTTAAGACAATAAAAATGGACAGTCAACATGATGACTTGCTGCATCTCCACTTATTGGGATAGAAAAGTTTCCCCAGAACTTATCACAGAATACATTCGTTTATATCCCATAGCTCAAATGTATGTCATATATCTACCCTTAGATGTAGAGGGAAGCTGAAAAACTGTGTACTTAACTTCTACCATCAAAGTAAGGAAAACAAACAAACCAACAAACAAGCAAACAAAAAAACAAAAAGGAGTGAAGGAGCCTGGATGCCGGGTGATCCAACCTGCAGGGCATGTCACAAAATCTGTACAAAGGCTTGACCCAACTACAACATAGAAAAGATAAAAAATAATTTGTTCCATCACTATGGAAAAAAAAATCACTTACCTCCATGACATTCTTTAAAAAAGAACTGTTGTCACTGAACCAGGAAGAATTCACAGTGTCTATATGAAGTAAGTGTCTGTTTTATCCTTTACTGTTTTAACCCCCATTGCTATAGAACTAAGACATACTAGGCACTGAGCACACCTTTGATGAATAAAAGAATAAGCACCCCCACAAAGAGATATAACAGGATATAACTATTAAATGTTATAGGTGTTGTTGAACTGAGATGCCTTTCTTAAATGTAGATACACACACATTAATTCAAGAAAGATTTTCGGTAGCTAATACATAAAATTATTTTAATAGATGTTGTGAGAGAGGAATATAAATATATGAACCTAGTTTAAGTTATGAGGGCATATATTTTTCAACTGAACAAAAAATAAAGGGACTTCTTATATGTATCCTGTACTTAGTTAAAATTATTGAGTAAACAGTCAAAATTTAAAAAAAAAGAAACAAAAATAGGTTTTATTCAAAACAGAAAGAAAAATGATGATATGAGAGTTTGGAGAGATATATTACTAATGATTTAGGGGGGTCAGGAAAACTTTATGGAAATTGTAACCCCCAGATCATTTCAGAATAGTTAATAGAAGTGTATATTCCTCCCTCTGTGATCATGAAAAAACTGGCAACTCTTTATTCATTCTTGCCAGGAGATACTCTGGTGTGATTTTATATTGCTGTAAGATCCAAAGACATAAAGGGAGGTTAAGGGAATCAGAATTTATGGTGTCAGATTGTAGAGAGCAAGGATGTGTATGTTCGCTTAAATGAATTGCCTCTATCAAAAGAGCTTACACTACTAGCAGTTTTAACAATGAAAATAAACATTACGCATGGCCATAAAGATTAAAAGCCATATGTACTAATAATGGATTGCTAATTAAAACATGGAAGGTAAGAGATGAGATTTAGTATTTGGTAGAGGATTATCAAAACTTCAGGTGCTGTGTCAGGAGGCCATCTGCCCTTCCCTTAGCAGAAGCATTCTCAATAAACTGACACAGAATGAGCAGTTCAACTATATCTATAGCTACATGAAAATGAATGCCACAGGAAGCAAGTAACTATTTAAATGAGCATGCTTTTTGGTTTTTAAGTATGGAAATGGCTCCTTGTTTTCAAACTGTTTCATGAAAACCATTGCTTATAATTATTATAATCCCAAAATGTACATGAAATTTATGTGGATCAAAATTTTCCTCCATTGATTTACAATCTTTTGAAGCTCTGAAGTCAATGATTCTGTTATTGTGCTCTAAAGTGCTCTGTCTTTATTGCACATCCTTCTTAAGTCTAATTTCCTCCAACATTTTGTCTTTCCCTTTTATTCATACATCAAATACTTACTCAGCACCTGTTATGGGTCAAGCACAATACTAAGCATTCATGTTTATTTGCCATTCTGTCCATTTTATCTCTAGTTGGTGAATATTTGGATGAAATTGTATAGCACATACCTAAGGTAGTAAAAGTCGTAGGCAATGACTGTTGAAATGGAAAAGATATAGAGAGGACTTAGCAGTTGATATCATGGGAGGATAATGGGATGGGAGTAGTGAGATGGAGAAACCAGATTCTTCTCAGTGTGGAGAGGTATATTTTGGAATACTAATCTAGTTTATCTTTGTATTTTCTTACCTTTATTCTTTGCTCCCATTTATAAGTCAAGGTTTTTTTTTTGTTGTTGTTGTTGTATAGCCTATACTACAGCAGGAAAAAAATATTACTCAAAGAGATGATTTCCTTTTTAAAATATCCAATGCATCAGTCAACTGCATCTGAATTTCTCAGCTAATGGAGACATTTATAGTTTTTATGTGTATGCAAGATAATGTGGATTCAGAAAGGAATAAAAACGATTTAGAAGAATAGCCACTTGATTTAAATAAAATGTAATACTTCAGTTACATATAGTCAAACCTTCTGCAAATGCATGCATTAAATTGTCTTCTTAAAATGACTACAAACTTATAAAATAGATGGTATACTTTCTAGGAAAATTTGTAACATCTGGCTTTCATGAATAAATGATGTCCTCTGTGTCCATGTAGAATGGTAAATATCAGTAAGTGCAACTCACATGTCCCTCAACAAACTTGAATATTTGGGTTTTTGTTTTTTTTTAAGATATTATTTATTTGTCACAGAGAGAGAGAGAGGGCACAAGCAGGGGGCAGGGCAGAGGGAGAAGCAGGTCCCTGCTGGACAGGCAGCCTGATGCGGGATTCCATCTCAGGACTCTGGGATCATGACCTCACCGGAAGGCAGACCTTTAATTCTTTTTTTTTTTTTTTTAAAGATTTTATATACTTATTTGAGAGAGAGACAGGTGAGAGAGAGATGAGAGAGGAGAAGGTCAGAGGGAGAAACAGACTCCCCATGGAGCTGGGAGCCCGATGTGGGCCTGGATCCCAGGACTCTGGCATCATGACCTGAGTTGAAGCCAGTTGCTTAACCAACTGAGCCTCCCAGGCGCCCAGGAAGGCAGACCTTAACCGACTGAGCTACCCAGGTGTCCCAAACTTCTTGAATATTTGAATTTGGAATTTATATTTACATAAAACATGACTTTTGTATTTTTGAGATAACAGCTACAAAAAATTCCTACAGAAAAAAGTGTTTATAAATAATAACACAGTTGACTAACTCCACAAAAAGTCACAAAATCATTGTAGTAAGTATGTCAAGACAGTTTATTTCCTGAAATTATTTCATATATATCTAATGTATAATTTATCATGTTTCCTATTGACCATACCAACTGACTGCATGGAAGCTTTAGTTGGCTGGTCATGACATGATAAAAGTGGTTGATACTCTAAGTGACAAGGGAAGAAAACAGTATCCCACCACCATCTAAGACTGGAAACAGTTGTCTCTAACCACTTGGATCCAAGATAATTCATTCTTCAGCAAGTACTCTGCATGTTGAACTTGGAAAATAATGATCAGTAACCCTGGGCTTAAAAAGAAAAGAAAAAAACAAAAACCAAAAAACAAAAAGAGTGGCTATTTGCTGGCCAGCTTTCAAATTTGAACATTTCAAGTAAGAATTCTATTATTGCTAGCCTCACTATTAAAAGAGACCCAATTGGAGGAGAGGATTTTATTTTAATGTAGTATTAATATAAGAATGATGATAAAATTTTAACAAACACTAAGTTGGGACAATATTCCTTTTTAAAAAATCTTATTTTTAGGTAATCTCTACACCCAATGTGGGGCTCCAGTTTACAACCCCAAGATCAAGAGTTGCATGCTGGGACAATATTTCTAAGCTATTATTTAAGTCTACAAATATGTTCACCCTAAGTATGCCTGGTGAATCTTTCCTTAAAATGTAAAAAAAAAGTAAAATGTAAAAAAAAAAGTAAAGCTTTCCTTAAAATCTTTCCTTAAAACTTATTATTACTTTTTTTTAATGTCTTTTTTTTTTTTTTAAACTTTTTTTTTTTAAATGTCTTTTCAGCATAACAGAGTTCATAGTTTTTGTACCACACCCAGTGCTCCATGCAATGCATGCCCTCCATTATACCCACCACCTGGCTCCCCCAACCTCCTACCCACCCCCCCCGCCCCTTCAAAACCCTCAGGTTGTTTTTCAGAGTCCATAGTCTCTCATGGTTCATCTCCCCCTCCAATTTCCCTCAACTCCCTTCTCCTCTCCATCTCCTCATGTCCTCTGTGTTATTTGTTATGCTCCGCAAATAAGTGAAACCATATGATAATTGACTCTCTCTGCTTGATTTATTTCACTCAGCTTATTATTACTTTTTTAAAAAATCTGCATGAGTAGCCTCTTAACAAAATAGACTTAATATTTTTCCTAAAGAAGTTGAGGTGAAAAGCACAAATATATTCTCAAAAGCCAAAGAATCAAATCAATTTATGAGTTTAGAAGAGATGGTATTAAAATATTTTCATTGGGTGGCCATTATTAGCAGTCATGCTTCAGGCTCTGAGAATTACATAAAGGATTACTAGAGGTAGCGATGATTCACTGGTGTGACTGGAAGCACAACCCGAGGAGCAGGCGGATAGCATGTGCTGCTCAGGAGAGCCTGGTTTTAGCTTGGCTAATGTGAGGACTATGCTTTCTTTATCTTTGTAATAGTGTCTGACAGTTTATGCCCTAAGTAAATATTTGTTGAATGGAATTGAATTGAATTTGAAAAAGGAATACATGATTTCAATCGTGTGACGGCAACAGTCAGAGACAGGCCGGGAAAACAGAAATCACGCTGGGATCTCTAAGCAGGAAACTGGGCACCAGAGTGTTGAAGGGCTTAAAGGGAAAATGGGATCCTGTGGTGAATCTGGACAGCGAGCAGCTCCAGGAGGCAGCTAGCTCTAACAGGGCTTGTGGAACAATGGGGAAGTGGTTGGGGTTAGTAGAACCTAGAGCTTTGATGATGGACCACACAAAGCTTGGTAACACTGGTTCTCCCTAACCCCTATGACCACGGAGAGTTTAAACAACACACTCATAAACTGAATTATTTAAATGCCTCCCAGTCCCAGGTCTGAGTATGTGCTTATTTTTTCTATTTTGTCATCATTATCATTATCATCATGAAGACCACCCAGTACAATGTGCTGGTGGGTAGTAAAATCCCACTCAATATTAGTATTTTTAACCTCCCTGGAATGACGTAGAGAATATGAAAATACGCCACCAAACAATGTAGACACTGCCTACTGGTACCCTGTGACAAATCTCCATCACTTTTATTTAGGATGATGGCTCATGTCACAAAATAATTTAAAATTGAATGCTCATTTTAATCCTCAGTTATTAGATTTTGTCATTTGAACTTTTCTAATGCGGAGAATATGTAAATATGATCCCCCAGAACATAAAATGCAAGATTGAGCCTCTGGCGAATATAAATATTCCTCCACCCCTTCTGTACTTTTCAGCATATTCACTGGTGCACGCTGTTTCTGCTTTTTATAAGGACAATCAATCTTGGGTTTTTCAATGTGTCTATTTCTCACGTTATGGACTTCTGCAGCAGTAAACTCACACTTTATGTCGATATAAAATTCACTTACACTGTAAACAAGGGGCTGTTGAGAAGAAGATCATATGAACAGGTATCTGTCTTCTCAGCACAGATGGTGTTTTCATGTTGTTCTGTAAGCTCTTGTCAGCACAACAGTTGCATTTTTAGTTACGGTGTAGATCTGCTCACTTCATCAGTGCACAATGACACTTCTTGCTATTCTTCAATTAAATGACTAAAAATACACTGCTATAGTCTAACTGCTATCAGGTAAAACCCAGAATTTATCAATGGTAATGCAGCAACATATTTCCATGGATGGACAGCATATAGCAAAATCATTTCTAAGTTGTCAACCAATAACAAACCTAGACTAAAACAAAACAAAACAAACAGAGAGACAAAAAAAACAAAAAACCCAAAAACAAAAACAAAAACAAAAAACAGAACAAAACACAAAATGAAACAAATCCCAAAACTAGTTCTGACATAAATTCAGTGATTATAGACACACTGTGAAACTTTCCCTTTCTGTTCTTCACTCATCAATAGGTCTCTTTCCCACACAGTTTCATTTTTTAAAACCAATCATCTAGAAAGCTCAGATTTTTAAAAATTTTTAATAGGAAGGTTTAAATAGTAAGATGCTTTCTATTTAAAATTAAATCATTAAAATTCACTTTAACAGTTTTAAAAAAGTAATGAGAGCTAGCCCATAAATTCTTTTATATTTGTCATATAGTTCTTTAATAAGTATTTTAAATATACTAATTATATTTTAATTCTCAAAAGAAACTTAGTAGGCAGATACTAAAATTAGCTTTATTTCACATATTTAGAATCAAGGGCTGCACCCAACAGTCCTATAACTGTCCACTAACTCAGTGATTTGCTGGAAGGAATCACCCAGCCCAGCATAAATTTATAATCATGGCTAAGATTTATTACAAGAAAGAATACAGTGCAGGAAAGGCAGTACAAAGATATACATAGGCTGAGGCTGTGGGGATTACATAGGCACATCTTTTTCTCCAGCTACAGCTACAGTGCAATGTGTGAGGTATCTTCTCTAAGAAACCCCACTTGAGTCTTGGAGTCAAAGCCCACCTATGGTGTAAACTTCCAAACCAGTAGATAAACATACTGAATCTTCATGTTTTGCTTTAAACATGCTAATGACCTGACTCATCTTGACCCAGGGCTGTGGGCATGTAGAAAAACACATCATTACCAAGTAATTATGAGAACATTCCAGTAGCTTAGTTTTCAGTGTTTGAGCAAGGGCCATCAAAGGGCAACAGAGGTGAGCAAGAACAGAAAGTGAAACTGACCTATTATGTTAACTATTTCCTCTCAAGGGCACACAATGACTGAGTAACTTACCCAAGGTTACATGGCTAGTAAATGTCATAGCCAAGTTCTGAATTTAAATAATATGTTTTCAGAGTTTACACTCTTAAGCATTAAATAATCTCTAATATCACACGCAGTAAATGAGAAAGTATGTGTCTGGGGGGTGTTCAGTGGCTCAGTGATGTCATCAAAGACCGAGGCAGTTTCCCTTTTTCTGTCCTGCCATTCTCACTGCTCCAGTGACTCTTTTGCCATGGTCACTAGAGGGTTATAGCTGCTCCAACATCATGTTCTTACTCAGTAACATCCAAAAGCAGGAAAGGAAGGGCAGTACCATCCTGTGCATCTGGCCCTCTTATTATACCAAAACAAAACAAAACAAAAAGAAAGAAAAAGAAAAAAAAAAGTTTACCCAAAAAACACACCATCCTATTTTCTCTTTATTTATTTATTTTTAAGATTTTATTTATTTGACACACAGAGAATAGGCAGAGAGGCAGGCAGAGAGAGGGGAGGAAGCAGGCTCCCTGCCGATCAGAGAGCCAGATGCGGGGCTCAATCCCAAACACCCTGGGATCATGGCCTGAACCGTAGGCAGAGGCTTTAACCCACTGAGCCTCCCAGGCGCCCCTAGGCTTCCTCTTTAAAATCTGGATTACTTTAATCACTGATAACAAAGTATGTTATTACAATGACTGCTTCATAGTAACCACAATTTACCCTGGGACTGTGCTCACCTTATGTGAGCATTTTCCACAGAGTATCTGAATCATACCATGGTTCTGAGGGTAAAGAAGTTGGTTTTGGAAACTGAGGATTGGAAATTGGGGAGGTAGGGAGGAGGATAATTCTTGTTGGAACCACTGTGACTGCATCAACCCTTATCTGATTAAAACCTCATAGAATCAAACGTAATTCTGAATCTTCAGGTACTTTAAGTAATCAAACTTGATTTGATGCCAGGCAGTCAGTATCGAATCACATGGAAAAGATGTTTAAAATAATTCCTCACAGCAACTGAAATTACCAACTTAATCTTCCACTGCTCTTTTCCTGAATTTCACATCTTTCTGAACTTACCCTTAACAAAAACATCATGTTCATTCCCATTTCTGTGTCTTTGTACAAACTATTTTGCCTCCCTGAGGTGGAGAATATCTTAGGAAAATGTGAAAGTTTGGTGTCAATAATAGATACATTGGCCAATTATAGTGAATCCCTTTATGTTTACCCATATCAACACAAATCCTTGAATGTGCCATCTAAATGTCACTTTCCATTACATTATATAAATCTGTCCATTTTATCATTCCTTGTTATGTGATGATATGACTTTTTCTTTACTATGCTCTAAATATATTTTTGGTGAGACCCTGACTAAATGGAAATATTTCTAAGTATCCAAAGAAATGATAATATTCCATGAAAATGGAACTAAAATAGTTCAGTGACATGTTTCCAACATTTTCAACACTAAGGGACCCTTTTATTATGCTTTCCTTCCCATCTCTGTGATTAAATCCATGTGTTGAGAATGTTTTAAATCTATTAGTTCAACTTTATTACACAGATTATAATCAGCGCCAAGAAAAAGTAATACAACCAAATATATTCTATTATTTATCTGCTGTTTGCTTATATTGCGGGTAGTTAGAAAGCCAGAGTTCTCAGGTGTGGAGCCAGTTTTTGCTTCTTGGAGCCCTTCCACTTAGTGTATCTGGAATTGGGCAGGTCACGGCATCTATGGAGATTTTAATTACCGTGTATACGAAACATGGATGAAAATAATTTTCCCACCAAAAAGATCAGGAAACAAGATGATATTTTGACTGTGACTGTTGATCTATTTAACTCAAATACCATTTTGAAGCACCTTATTTAAGTATTGATCTGTTGGAATTCATTCTAGTTGAATCTTCTTGTTGAGTTTTCAATCCATATCTTAAAAAAAAATGTTTTTTTCTGGTACCTATATATAAGATAAGAATCTATTTGTGATGGGCTGAATTGTGCCCCTGCATGCAAATTCGTATGTTGAAGCCCTAACTTCCAGTATCTCCGAATATGACTATATTCAGAAATAAGACCTTTAAAGAGATAAAGGCATTAGGATACCCTTAATTAATCCAATTTGATTGGTGTCTTTATTCGAAGAAATGAGGACACACTGAAAGACACCAGAGAAAAGCTATGTGAGGACACAGTGAGAATGTGGTCATCTGCAAGCCAAGGACAGAGGCCTAATAAGAAACCAAAACTGCTGGCACCTTAATCTTGGATTTCTAGCCTCCAGAACTGTGAGAAAATAAATTTCTGCGGTTTAAGTCACCAAGTCAGTAATATTTTGTATCCCAACCCTAGCAAATTGATATAATCACCATATCCCAGATTATATTTGAGGATTATCCCTGCCTATTCTCAGTCCCCTCATTAAAATGGAAAGTCAAATTAATGAGGTTTATCAGCTTTATTCAAAACCAATAATCTGTTTATCTCAATCCATCTGCACCACATATAACTGGAATCAAAACAGGTATTTTGGCATGAGATTTGTATTTGTCACTAAAATATTCAGTAAGATTAAAAAAACCAAAAAACAGAAAACTAAGTTGATAGTATGTTTTTGTATTTTTGCACATAAGCATTTAGCTTAGAAACATAAATTCTCAAGAGCAATACCAAATGATTATTAAAAATTCAAAGGATTTGTGAAAAAATATGCTGTTTTACAGCACTTCTTTATTACTTTACTTTATGATGTTACCAAAAATAACTTTTATCTACAGCCATTTTCAACTTGCTGTATTTTGTTACTGTATAAATCAATCTTTGCCAGGATATCTTTACAGTATCTTGGGAAAATGTGAAAGTTACATGTCAACAGTTTATACACTGACCAATTATAATAAATCCCATTATATTACTTATTTAAGTATTTCATTATCAACCCAGCTCCTGTATTAACTAAACAGAGAAGTGACTTTAAATGAGCTTTGTAGTGTCAAAAATTTAAGATACTTATTATTCCATTGTAATTAATAATTGATATGACTTAAAGGAAAAAAAAAACTCACCATTTTCTCAGTAGAGGAACAAGTCTGTAAAGAAGACAAAATAATTGGACTTTCACAAGGCACCAAAATATCCCTGAGGACTCCACATGTCTGACTTCCATTTGATTTCTTCAATTGTCTTTCTCCTTAAGGATCTTAACAAAGTCAGTTGCAAACATTGCCAGTTCAGGGTCACTCAGTTCATATTTCTAAATAAGAAACCATTTCAACAAATCAAACTTTATAGCATGTTCAGACAGAAGAGAGGAAAACGAAAACAAAACAAAGACATTTTCCTATGATATTTAATATATGATCTTAGACAATACAGTCTTGATGAATAGGGAGGTCATTACCAAAACAACGCAACATATAAAATTTAGAATTTATTATATCATTTTGATATTTAAGCCACTACTTACTTTATTAGTTTGCTAGGACCAACTTAACAAAGCCCCACAAACTGAGCAGCTTAAACACAGAAATGTTTTGTCCCACAGTTCCAGAGGCCAGAAGTCCAAGACCAACGTAGCAGTTGGGTTTGTTCCTTTAGAGGAGTATGAAGAAAAAACCAGTCTCAGTCTCTCCTTGGCCTGTAAATGATTGTCTTCTCTGTATGTCTCCTCATATTTCCTCCCTATATTCATATCTCTCTGTCCACATTTCTCTTTTTTATAAGAACATCAGTCATATTAGATTAGGGCCTTCCCTAATAACTTAATAATGTAATGTCCAAATAAATTCACATGCTGAGACACAGGGGTTTAGGACTTCAAACATATAAATTTAGGTGGGGACAAATTTAGGGGAGGGGACAAATTCAACCCATAACACTTACTATGACGCATTACAGACCCACTTCAGAAATTATGAATTGAGATCTTTTCATACGTTCAGCTACATTCTAAGAAGTTGAAAATTACTAGATGAGAAACATCTAATTTCAAGGAGATCACAAAATATTTTTAGGAAAGAAAAGCCCTTAGAACATCATTTAATAACAGATAGTGGATAAAGATATGTACATGATGAAAGTCATATAAACATTTTGACTCATCTGCACATATTAACTCCCTTAATTAAGCATGAATAGTTGGCAAATCGAATGTCCATTAGGTGATTCTTAATCTCTTCTTTTCGATCATTTTCTACAAGTCCTTTCTTTCTATATGCAATATAATTTATATTATCTAATTGCTTGTACATTGTTTTAATCTAGGTTTCAAGTTTATCTGCCCTGTTTTCTGCCTTGCCATTTATTCATTCATACAGGCATTTGCACTGATTGAATGTTCACTATGTTCTAGCTGTTGTGCTGGACCAGGGAAAACATTGATGAATAAGTTAGCACACATTATTCTTTTATTTTTTGTTAATATTTTATTTCTTTGTCAGAGAGAGAGAAAGAGCACAAGCAGGGGAGCTGCAGGCAGAGGAAGAAGCGGACTCCCCGCTGAGCAAGGAGCCTGATGCAGAACTCAATCCCAGGACTCTGGGATCATGACCTGAGCCAAAGGCAGGTGCTTAACCAACTGAGCCACCCAGGCACCCAGCACTCCCTATTGTCAAGATGTCCAGGTCTAATGGATGAGAAAGAGAAGCAGACTAATGATGATGATATTTGGCTTAAGTATAGGCTCAGAAAGCAGATAAACAACTCTTGCTTGAGGCCTTTAAGAAAGGTTTCACTTAAACTGAATCTAAAAGGAGAATGGAGATTTCATTTGGCAATAGAGCATGAATGTGAGAAGGAAGCATGTGTAGGGTCTGGCGGTGGGGAGGGAGGGCATTGTGGGGATTAGAATTGGGAAATAGACCGAGAAATAGGATATATTCAAGTTGGAGAGAATGGTATGCAAAAATGATTACTTGGGTATGTCCAGGGAGCAGAAGGGAATTTGGCCTGGAAGGAGACTAGGACGCACATGGGAAAATGTGAATGATGGGGCTGGAGAGGAAGAGTAGAGTCAGAGCTTTATAGTTCTTTGAGTTCTTTGGCTCTACACCCAGGGCAGAGCCCAATGCAGGTTCTTTGGCTCCAAATCTTAGCTTTATTCAATTGCAAAAGATATGGCCTACAAATCATGTTTCCTATCAAAGTTTTTTTTAGTTCTTTTTAGATTCCTAGAGGATTAAAAAATACATGAAACAAGAGAGAGTAAACATTTTTTTCCACCTCAGGGCACCTGGTTATGAGTTCGAGTCCCATGTTGGGTGGAGATTGCTTAAAAATATAATCTTTAAATACATATTTTTTTTCTCTCAAAGTTTCTCATTTTCTTTTTGATTTATCTTGGGACTTTAATGAATATACTAATTATAACTGGGATCCTGTGTATATATATATATGTATACACACACATGCATATATATATATATATATATATACATATATATGTGTATATATATTTTTAATTTTTTTAAGTAAACTCTACACCCAGTGTGAGGCTTGAACTCACAACCCAAAGGTCAAGAGTCATGTGCCTTAAGCCACTAAGCCAGCCAGGTATCCCCAAACCTACATATTTTACATTTATGTAAAATGATAGCTTAAATGCAACACAAAAGAATTGTAAAATCATATTTAAAAGACAAATCCAAATTTATATTATAATTTTTTTACTTTAATATTATTCATCTGGGGTATACTGGATAACTGGGTTTTTCCCTAGATTTCCAAATATCTAATCCTAATTTTTTTTTTTTCTGATAGAACATGTGCCCAGTCTGTTTGACTTAGAATATTCAGCTGTAATCATTTGTAGTCTTGAAAAATATCCCCTAAAAGGTCTATATTAAGTAATACAAATTTATTCAGCAAATATGTATTGGGCAAATTGTAGGTAGCAGTGTTACTAGACGCTGAGGATACAGACTTTATTACATAACAGTGCTGTCTTTTAGGAACAGTCTATAATCTGCTAGGGAAGATAGGCACATAAATATATTATTGTAAAACAGTGAATTAAGTACTTAAAGAACCTGTTCAGTCATACTATTTATAAATTAGTTTCTCTTACTATATCCCTACCTTATAGCCTTCATTCTGTCAGTCCTTTATATTCATTCTTTTTAAATTTTTTTTTGTTTCTCCCCAATAACATAGCTATGGGGAGTATTGCAGTGTACTTAAAAATGGAGAGCATCATAGGGACACCTGGGTGGCTCAGTTGGTTGAGTGGCTGCCTTCGGCTCAGGTCATGATTCCAGCGTCCTGGGATCGAGTCCCACATCAGGCTCCTTGCTTGGTGGGGAGCCTGCTTCTCCCTCTGCCTCTGCCTGCCACTCTGTTTGCCTGTGCTCACTCTCTCTCTCTCTAACAAATAAAAAGGAAAAAAAGAAAAAAGAAAAGAGCTGGGTTACAGAAGTTTAAAAAAAAATGGTTCAAAAGCACCATCTCTGCATAATGAAAATGTAATAAAAACATGCTAGCAAGGGGTGCCTGGGTTAAATTGGCTAAAGAATGACTTTTTTTTTTTAAGATTTTTTTTATTTATTTGACAGACAGAGATCACAAGGAGGCAGAGAGGTAGGCACAGAGAGGGAGGAGGAAGCAGGCTCCTGGCTGAGCAGAGAGCCCGATGGATGCAGGCCACGGATGCAGGGCTTGATCCCAGGACCCTGAGATCATGACCTGAGCTGAAGGCAGAGGCTTAATCCACTGAGTCACCCAGGCACCCCAAGGAATGACTTTTCATCTCAGCTCAGGTCTTCATCTCAGGGTCATGAGTTTGAGCCCTGTGTTGGGCTCTGCACTGTGCATGGAGCCTACTTTTAAAAAAGAATACTGAAAAAGGTCAATTACAGCATATAATTCTTTAAATATAAAATATTATAGAATGTATGTTAGAAACATCCTCCATCAGTATATATGCACTTCTTTGGATAACACCTTTCCCTCAGTGACCATTGGCTCTAATGTGTTAAGGATGTGAAGGCTCTAACAGTTAAACACCTCAGTGATAGAGATGGCTGTTATAGTCCTGGTTCATAGGACCTCTTTTTTTTATTTATTTTTTTAACCCAACGTGGAGCTTGAACTCACAACTCTGAGATCAGGAGTTGCCTATTCCACTGACTGAGCCAGCCAGGCACCCCTACCTGACTTCTTTCCATCCTCATTCACTTACCAACATTGGCAAAACTTCTTCCAACTTCCAAAGAAATAAAATCATACCAAAGTTAGCCACTAATTTTTTAGTCATTGTTCAAAAAATCTACATACAATAACAACAACAACAACAACAATAACAGTAGTGAACAGGATGAACCTCTGGGTAAATCCTCATTAAACATCTTTGTTCTTTTTCTTCTTCAAGTTCCTCCAGCTACAGTGTTTGTTCTCTACAACACCCCTCCCTATGCAAAGATTCAGTTCCTTCTTCTCTCTCTTCCCCTTTTTTTTTTAGTCTTTCCCCAGAACATTATTAAGAAACAGAACAAAGCAAAAAAGAGTATATTAATATAGTAAAAATGCAAATGGTAGAGAAGATGCCATTTCATTGACGTCTCTCTCATAGTCCGCAGAAAAGTAATTCACCATATACCCCATTTCCTGGAGAGTAATCATCATGAACACACTATATATCAATTTTGAATTGGCCAAATATGAATAGAAATTTATACAAACACATAATGCATTAAAACATACATAAACAGGAGCTTCGAGTATACATTTTTCTGCAGTCTTATAATAATTATAAAACTAGACACACACCCAGGAGTTCTTTCTATATTAAATTACATAATTAGCTTACTCATTTTAATAGTTTTTTGGTATTCCACTGTGTAGCTATAACACTATTTTTTAAATTAACCCCTTTTTGATGAATAGTTAGAACATTTAGTCACTTACTGCTTACTTGAGTGCCAAATTCTTTATTGGTTTATATACAGAAAAAACAAACACTTAAAAATCACTTTTTTCAATGAAGTCAATCTCCTTCTAAAATCAGCTACAATATTTATTTATATTGTTATTTTTATATTTATAATATGTTATTTATATTTATAATATGTTATTTTATTCCATATTTTAAAAAGCATCTTTAATTTTGATGGAGGGGGATTGGGAAGAAATACATTGTTTTGGAATCAAAAAGCTAGAAACTTTAAACATATTGGTTTTCATCTGCATCAAAGTCAACTCACGTTTATTACCAAGGGGGCCAGAACTGATATTTGCAGATGTTGTTAGAATTTCTTGCCTTCCTAATGTCACTCTAAATAGATTTCAGCCCTTTCTTCCCAACAGTCATTCATCACTTAATTTGAATTCATGACCCACAAATTGGATTAAAAATATAATAAATAAAATAAAAATAGATAATAAATCTTTCATATAGTTATATTTTTCACATAATAATACATACATAGAATATTAAATGTTATGGATGACACATTAAATATTTCAATGTTTCCATCAAATTTCAAACGAAATGAAAATATATTCTTTGATACTATAATTGCTTCTATACCAACCAAAGCCAGTCCAGACTTAACAATGTATACTTCCATCTGGCTTCCAAATTAAGAGAGTATTGGTTAACTAAAATTTGGTCAAGGGAAAAGTTCCTGGATTACTGATAGACTTAAAAACATAAAATAGAACAGACTCATGAGATGATGTTCTTTAAATTTCAGGGGAAAAAAAAGATTAATGATGTATAAATGTTTTTTAGAATTTGAATATGGCCAGAACCCATGTTTTTGTATAAACTCTTTTTTTTCTATTTCCTATCTTTTTCATGTGATTTCTCCTTATTAACTGAGTTTTCTTCTAAATTTAGTTAGGTGCCACTTGTTTTCCAGTGCTACCACTCTCTGCATACCTCTAAAGTAGGAGGCAACTAGTCTATTGTATTTTAATGACATGTTCATTTCCATTCCTGCTTTCATTAGACCATTCAGGGTATGGATTGTATCATTCACATTTGTGTAATCCACATGGCATTTAATAAGTATTTAGGTACTAAATTAAGTAGAAAAAAGTTAAAATTTGTTTTTGTGTGATCTAAGGAAGTTAAAGGACATTGGATAGAAACAATAAGAAAAAATTTTTGATTTATGAGAAGACAACACTTGTAACAGTTGTAGCTAGTAAGAGAAAAGACCACTTTGGAGGATGAGTTCCAAATTACTATAGATATCCCATGTAAGAATAAATATCTCTAAGTGGTAGAGAGGATTTATTCATCAGATGGAAGTTTGAAATTGACACCTCCAATAATTCTTCCCTCTCAAAGGGTTGATCTCTCAAAACAGCTAAAGCCAATATATAACTATACAGTGCTTTCAAATGAATCACCTTATATTAATTGCACAAACAAGTTGCCAGTTAAATTGAAAGTGAAGCTCAGTGGGGATTTTCTTGACAAGGCACCTGAGGCATTAGCTTTTTATATCACATATGGAAACCTGAAAAACTATTGGGGCTAGAATGGTTCTAGAAAGATCACTGGATTCAAAGAACAGTTCCCTTTCTGTTAGGCCAGTCATTCAGCTGAAAGAATATAGAGATGACTGCATTCATGGGTGGTAGGTCATTCAAAGTCCTTGTAACACAGCTCTCTTGGCACTAAGATGAACATGCTGAGTCCTCACAGGGACAGATGGATTCAGTGACAGCAATACTGCATAGAGGCTTTTATTAATAGCCTTTATTTTTAGCCTAGCATATGCTATTCTTGTATAAATGTTTAATCGTTTTGGAAACTTACTAAGTATTTTATCTCTTATAATATCCTGTTGGAAAAAGTTCCAGGTTAATTATATATTACTCTATAAAAGATCACAATGGGATAGTGACCTCTGAGTGTCCCAGATGAAAGAGTGTTAGCTTGTATGTCAGCCTGAGTCTTCCTAATCCTATTACAGAGATCATGGCTTATGAGATAAGATGAGGCAGTAAAATGGAAATTAAATCTGTAAATTTATCAGTGGAATGAGCATAAATTAAATTACATGTAATGTATATGCACACATACACACCTACTACTAAACCGCAGAATGTCATTTTTAATAATGACATTGATGGCAATATGACATGGTACCTCTTCACAATTGCTTACAATACTCATGGCAGCCCATAATATAAAAATTCCTTATCATGGAGAATATGATAATTAAGAAATATAAATGAAAATAGGTCTAATCAACTACAGGTAACCAATTATTTCAGACTTTGTATCTTATCTAAGCTTTTATTTATCCTCTTTGGAATGTCTCCTTGACTATTTTCCCAAGCAAGTTAAACTGCAGAATGACCCAGATGTTATTTTTAAGTGTATCAATATTATCCAGGGAGCTACTTTCTAATTCTAGTTCAAGAAAATTAACTCTCTATTTTTTATAAGTCCCTTTGATCTTCTATATAATTTGGGGTTTGAAATAGATGATTCCAGTGTTTGTCATCTTTACAAATTCTGTAAATATATGAATCTAAATATAATTGCTTCTATTTATATCCGGAAAAAAATTAAACATGATTAACATGCTGCTTATAACATTCAAGATTCATGAAGATAAAGGTTTCATTATTTAAATTATAGATCATCCCAAAAATGCTTTTAAATAAGCTTTTATTAAAAAATCACTTTTATGGATAATATGTGTACAAATTTTAATTATACAGCTTGGTGAATATTTACAAAGATTGAAAGAATATTCCCTACCTAACAATCCTCCAGATAAAGAAACAGAACATTACCACTGTCAGAGAAGCCTTCCTTGTGCCAAATTATAGTCATTTAACCTCATAATAATAGGTTGAAAATAAATTTCCCTTAAATAGATTTTAAAATATAGAAGAAAGGACAACATGAAATTCTCTTGTATTAAATACTAAATATTAGGATAAATTAATAATCACAATTAAGAAAGTGAAATGTTGAATTGGAGTTTGTGAATAGTTTGTATTAAGTTGATGTTATGAAATCAGTTCAGTTGTGATATTAGCATACCTTTATATCAGCAATATTATGAAAGCAAATACAATGTAAATAAATTAAATAAACCAAAAAGGAAGATAGAGAGGAAGAAATAATATTTGAAATATAATAAAAGTAAAAACAAAACCATTGTAGTCCTGAGGACTTGACCATTAAATGGCTATTCCCCAGGGTCTTGAGATCAAGGAAAAATGAATGTACATCAAAGTTAAAAATAGGAAAAGTTTTAGTCTGCTAAGACTGCTATAACAAAATACCACAGACTAGGTGGCTTATAAATAAGAGAAATTTATTTCTTACAGTACTGGGGAGGCTGGTTGTCCCAGATCAGCATACCAGCAAGGGAGGATGAGGGCCCACATTTGGGTTGCAGACTTATTGCATGGGAGAAGGGATGAGGTAGCTCTCTGGGCTCTCTTTCATAAGAACACTAATCATTTATGAGGGTTCCATTCTCATGACCTAATCTTATCCCCACATCCCAAAGGCCCCACCTCCTAAAACCATCACACTGGGGATTAGTACTTCAGTGGATGAATTTTAGGAGGATGCAAATAGTCAACCTATAGACAGAAACATATCGTACAGAACTTGAACAGCCCTGGCTAAGGTTATCACCACTTTAAGAATTTTACCAAATTGCATGTGTTTATGTATGTATATATCACATTGTATGTGTACATATTTGGGGGAGACGAAGGAGTACTTAACAATGTGTATGAAAGAGTTTACAAAGGCACGTTATATGTCCTTCATATAATTACAGTGTTATAAGTTAATATAAACCAAGCAAAATTCTCATCATTTACTTTCCCACCATTTAGTTTACCCTCTCTAATGAGAAAATGTGCTGAGTCAGTCAAGTGATCCATTTTATTGTATTTCTCATTATAAACTAAGATGTCTTCTTTCTGAATTTAAATATGTATTTAATGATGTTTTTAAGCCTTGTCACCATCAACATCAGAATATTAACAAAAATAACTTTTAAACCTTTAAAGGTGGTTGATATCACATGGTAAATGCCTTATAATACGAAAGTTGTTACTAACAACTTTGTAAAATTTCATCTGAAGTGTCCTACATTTACATTCAAATCTCTTTATAAACTGGGGAGTCAAAGAAAATGAAAAGGATGTCTTTGAAAGCAGGAAAAACATTAGAAAAAGCCATGTAAAAAATGAAGGCATATAACTAATACTATATCAATTATCTTTTTGGTACAAATGATGTTTGAGATTAAAATGAAGGTTAAGTAAGCAAAAATATAAGAAAAAAAGAGATTAGTGTCTTGTTGTCTAGGGCACATTATAAAAGGTGAGCTGCATCTAAGGTCAAAATATTGGTATGATACAATAGTGAGAGTAAAAATAATTTAATTGGACATTAGGAAGAAAAGAAGAAATAGAGTTAAGGAACTACAAAAGAGTTGCTGCATTCCATTGGGATTATCCACATTTCTTTATAATTTGTAATCATTAATGCTTTAAGGTAATTGATAATTCAAGGTAATAGATGATAATAAAAAAAATCAGAGTCTTGGGAACATTTAACACCTGGAAAGAGGGATATAAAGGAAAGAGGTCTGTTTTTACTGGAGGTCAATACTTTTTTCAAGTGGGTTTTTTTTCTCCTTTCTTTTATTTTTCCCCTAAGCCTTTCTTCCATCTAAGTTCTGAGACTTTTAACTTGTTCCTCCACACACTATTCTACTTGTTCCTATTACCTTTATACAACATTTTCTAATATTTTTAAGTTTGAGAATGTGGGTGCTTGAGAGAGCTTTAATTTTTTATAGTAAATTGGAATTCGTTCATTGATGTGGGAAGCAAAGCAAAAGAAAAAAAATTCCTACTGCCTACAGCCCATTCATAAGTCCTTGAAACAGAGAGAATGATCTTCCTCTAGGAACTCAGCTGCCTCAACGCTGACACTTTGCTAAAGGCAAAAGGCAATCTTAGCTTAATATTGTCCTGACCCCCCAGGATCCTGTACATCTGCTTTAACATATAAATATTTCTTCCAAAGAAATTTTGGAAACTTCCTTTATCTCTATCCCCCAAGATATATTTTAGCAATCATCTTCCAGACATATAGCCCACTGATATAAAGCTGAAGGGTCTCATGACTAATGTTTTATTAGACAATAATAAGTAACCTTTTCCTAACAACAGCTAGCCCCCTCAAGGTCCTGCAAACTTTGCTTCCAAAATTCCTTAGAGATTTATGCTATCCCAATCCCATCCCAAATTGAAAGTATATAATGGGCCACTTCTCACAACCCCCATACAGCTCTTTCTGCACACAGGTCCTGTCCCCATGCTTTAATAAATCCACCTTTTTGCACGAAGATGTCTCAAGAGTTCTTTCTTGAGCATTTGTTCTGAACTCCAACATTTCGACATCATTCACTATCATTATTATTGCAGACATTTTGAGTTAGATTTTTCAAATAAAGTTTCAGTTAAATAGTCACACTCATGAAATCAGAGTAGAATGGTGGTTGCCAGGGGCTGGAGGGGAGGAGGACAACGGGAGGTGATAGTTAAAGGGTACAAAATTTCATTTATGCAAAATAAATAAATTCTGGAGATCTACTATACAGTATAGTGTCTATAGCTAACAATATTTTATTGTATACTTAAATTTTGTTTAGAGTAGATCTCATGTTAAGTGTCCTTAACACATACGGATAATAAAGGGAGCAAGAGGAAAGTTTTGGAGGTGATGGCTATGGTTATGGTTTTGATGGTGGTAAGAGTTTCACATGTACACACTTAACCCCAGATTCATCAAGTTGTATACACTAAATACGTAAAGGCTTTGACACATCAGTTATATTTCAATAAAGTAGTTTAAAAATAATGTATTTTACTCTTTCTCTGGGCTTTAAGTCTGCTTTCAACTTTTGCAGTGCTTTCTTGGATCTAATAACTTTCTCGGTAAGTGGAGATACCAGATCCAGGCACTCTTCCCTGTCATTCTGAGGATTCACATGTACTTTACACATATACTTTATATGCTTCATGTGAATAGACTGGTATTATCAACCAAGAGTCACAGATGCATTGCACAATTTCTAAGACTCATTTTTGATGCTATAAAAATGGTAAGATTAGCTAGATCTTAAGTAAATATGCATTTTCTTAAGGAGAAAAAAAGATCAGGGGCACCTGGGTGGCTCAGTTGTAAAGCGTCTGCCTTTAGCTCAGGTCATGATCCCAGTGCCCTGGGATTGAGTCCCGCATTGGGCTCCCTGCTCAGTGGGAAGCCTGCTTCTTCTCCCTCTCCCACTCCCCTGTGCTTGTGTTTCTTCTCTCTGTTAAATAAATAAATAAATATATATTTTTTTTTAAAAAAAGAAAGAAAGATTAAAAAGAGATGGAATTCCAATTGAAACATAAGTCAAGGGGTCCCTGAGTGGCTCAGTCAGTTAAATTTCTGATTCTTGAACTCAGATCAGGTCTTGATCCCAGGGTCATGAGTTCGAGCCCCATGTTGGGTGCAGAGTTTAATTAAAAGAAAAGAAAATCATAAGGAAAAGGAAATACACTTATAGTACAGTACTGTATTTATCAAAAAAACAAACAAAAAAAAGAATCTGTGTCTAAGTGGACCTGCACAATTCAAACCCATGTTGTTCAAGGATCAACAAACACATATACTTTACACAAATGATCATATGATGATAAATAACAATAACAGAATGAAACATTACAACCATATAAAATCAACTATAACATGAAACAAATGATCATTTTTAAAAATTACATTTTGTACAGTAACAAGGGTAGAGAAAACCCTAACAAAATGACTATTATCTTATACAATTACCCTGTTCAATTGCATGGGTTTTCTTATATACTTTCTTGTTCTAATTTGACTCTTTTTTTCTTTTAAGATTTTATTTTTAAGTAATCTCCACACCCAACATGGGCTAGAACCTACAATCCAGAGATCAAGAGTCCCATGCTCCACAGACTGAGCCTGACAAATGTCCCTAATTGGACTCTTGAAGAAAGGTTAAAAACCTGCATGCTTTTGTTAACTTGTCTGCTTAAGAACATATTCAACTGTCTATGTATGTGTGAAAAATATATACTCTAAATGCAATTTTAAGAAATCTTTGTCTTACTAGAACTACGCTGTGATTAGATATCACTACTAATATTTATAAAAATTGTGGAATAGAAGTGATCTTGATATTATTTTTCTTCTTTTTACTAATGGTATGTGGGAGATTCATTTCTGTATAGAACTAAATGAACTATCTGAATTTATCTGTAATTCAGAATGATAAACATAATGCCAACTAAAACATTTCAATATAATTTCAAATCATATATGTATATAAATTATACACAAACATATATATGAATTTTAATGAGTTACTGATTAAGTAGAATACAAATACATTCACCCATTCAAATGTAAACATTAAAAAAGGAGGAAACCAAATGGCATTTGATGCATCAATAGCAGAATGATATAAAAGGGAAAAAGAAATGAAGAAGAGTAATAATGAGTCTTTGATGTATTCAAGTGAAAAGGAATAATACTCTCACATTAATAGGACTAATATTTCCATACACTGGAGGAATCCAATTCTTAGGAACAGGCTGTCAATTCAAAGCTTTAATATGGGGGTAATTATAGTGCTACATTCATTTTCTACACACATCATTGTATTAGTATCTCTTCATAGCTTTTTAGTGAATAGGTATATTCACCTTAGCTGTAGAAATACTTTATGTACAGAAATTTACTGCTGACATACAATTTTGCAGGACGATTACAGAACAATCTGAGACAACATGATGGGCTGGAACTAACACTAGTTAGTTCTGAGGAAAAAAGACAAACTAAAATCTATCTGATACTTATGAACCGAGTGAGATTAATTGAGTGAGATTACTAAATCCCCTAATCTTTCAGAGTGCTAGCACAGCCTCAATAACAGGTAGTGATTATTAAAATGTTTTTATTTAAAAATAACACAGTAATACAAAACACTATAAATAGGAGGATTTTAGTAGTAGTTTAAAAATGTTTCCCTCTATTCTCTCTCCCCTCCCCACCCCCACCCCCACATCTAAAAAAGCCACAGTATTTCTTTGGTAAAATTATTTTACATTTAATAATAAAGCAGTTGATTTTCATTTTTCTGTGAGTACCAGTGTTAGAATTGATCCCTAAGGATTCATTCAACTACTTCAGACATATCTTTTTCTCAGAAAAACAAAGCCTTCCCCTGGAAAATGCTTCCTCTGAAGTTCCACAAGTTTACTTCCTTACTTCCTTTAGGTCTTTATTCAAATGTCAACTTCTCTGTGAGGCCGTTATGGACTACTTTATCTAAAGTCTTAACAAATGTACATAACTGTTAGCATTTTTCACTTTAATACTGCATATCACTATCCAAGATATTATGTATTTTAATCATTTTTATGTTTATCCCCTGTTCCTTTTCCTCTTCCTCGGTTTAAGTTTTATATTAGCAGGGACTTCCATTTGATTTTTCCCTACTTTTTTCCAGCACCTAACAGCATGTTACATATTTTAAGTATTAAATAAATATGTACTGGGTGAATAAATAATACATTATTCTTTATATACTGAGCCATAAAAGAATCTGGCAATTCAGAAGATATTCTAAAGATTATTAATTCTCATTTGATTCTAATAGAGAAATTTTATCACATTGATATCAAAATATTTCAGATACATATATGAATTGACAGAGAGAGGAAAGATAGAGACCCAGAAACATATAAAAAGTATCCTGACCTTCACTTCTGAACAAGATGGATTTATAGGGTTTGGATTTACTCTCCTTCCTGAAACAACCATAAAACAGACAAAATAAGTGAAACAATGGTTTCCAAGGCACTGGACATCAAGTGATGAAGGACAGTAATCCCTGAGAGACAGGAAATAAATGAGGGAAATCACACAATTGCCTTAGTGAATTGCCTGGTGATATAGTTCGAGTCCCAGCACAAATGGGGCAAGCCCAGGCAGAGCCCAGCAGACGGCTGGACTTCAGAGGCAGGCTGAGGGTGTAGGGTGACAAGGCTAGATCATGCAGGGAAAAGCACAAACAGAATGGCATGGAGAACCTGTGGGGAGATCGGCAGGTAAATCCCTAGTAGTCAGCTGAGTACTCATCAGTTCATTCATGTATGGAAACTATGGGTGGAAACAATAGTATGAATTCTTATGAAGCAAACTAACTGCAAATCTGAATGGACAAATCCAAAATTATAGCAGGGGATTTTAATTTTTCTTTTTCAATAAATGGCATGTGAGGGGAAATCAGAAATGAAATCCTGAGATCAACGAATTTAGTCCTAACAGCCACTTATAGAACACTTTGTGCAACAACAGAAGGCACATTTTTTCCAACAATGTTTAGAAACCTGTAATCATATTGATAAGAAAAAAAAAAAAAGTACATGCCAATGGTAATACAAATGTTGGGAGGAGAGAAAGCATGAGATTCTTATATACAGAGTGGTACAATTACACTTGAAGGTAAATGGTAATACATTAAAGATATATACTATAAACCCTTAAGCAATGAAGTGATACAAAGGAACATATGCTTTTATTTTTCCTGATTATGATGTATACATATGTCAAAATATATCAAATTGTTTAATTTAATTATATTCATTATTATACATTGCTATACCTCCGGAAAGTTTCTTGTTTGTTTTAGTTCATGTCTTAGAAACTCACATGTGGGGACACCTGGGTGACTCAGTCAGTTGAGCGTCCAACTCTTGATTTTGGCTGAGGCCATGATCTCAGGCTGTGAACTGAACTCTGTATTAGGTTCTGCACTGGGCTTGGAGCCGGCTTAAGATTCTCCCTCTCCCTCTCTTCCTCCCCCCTCCCCAACTTTGGGTGCTCTTTCTCTAAAAAAAGAAAGAAAGAAAAGAAACTTACACATGTACTGACATAATAAAACTTATGAGCACTTCTTGTTACAAAGTTAGTTTAGCCAAACATTCTTCTTCTCTTCTTTGGGCTCTGAATAAACTATTAAAGATACACAAACCAACTAGGTTCTAGTTGTTTTCACTTCCAATAAGATGATTTCCTGGATATATTCCCAAAGGCCTTTAGAAAAAATGTAGCTCTCATGCCATGAATGAATTAGGAATTTACAAAGTCTCAAGCATTTAATCAAAAGAAAATGGAATACAAAAACAGGTCAACTTTCCTTTCTATGTAACAGAAACATAAATTTGGAACTTTGCACTATAGAATTTCCTTTAGCAAGTGACATTGTACTTACTGAGGAGAGTTATGAACCTTAAGATATTTTTTCAAAGAAAAATTTTTGTGTCAATTATTTATTGCCAGTTACTCAATTTACATATATAGATATATATAAGGCACATAGTATGCATACAGATAAGCATTTGTATGTATACATATTTTGTTTTTATACCTATACATCTGCACGTGCTTGCATGTGTATATCTTTCATAGAGAAAAGAGATGAGTGTCCCACTTCTCTTTCCTGCAAGTGAGTGATTGTGGCGGTGGTGACTGCTGTAATGAAACACTCATTTCTCCAGCTCTTGGGAGTGTTATCCACTGTGAGGTTTACAACTTAGTCCTTCTCCAAGAATTAGTCTCAGGCTTCCCCAAGGTTCTACTCCCTGGGGTAGCCTACATGAGATGATGCATTGATGTGACAACCTTGGACACCTTGACTCAATTAGGGATACCTTTGAAGGCCATTCCAGCCTCAGAATTTATGGAATTCTCTGATCTCCTCACCATTGATGGGTGCTGATCCTGAGATTACTTCTCAATAAAGTTCCTATAGACAAATTTCCATCTAATCCTATGTTTGTTGGGACCAATTTAAGAAAATGCTCTGAATCATTTTATTTCTTTAGTTGTATCTAATATGCTGGAAATTTTAACGATTATAATTTTTAATTTCTAACAGATATTTTTAGTGTACTTTATCACTTTTTGTCATTTTTATTATTATTATTTTACATTTTCAAATTTTACTTGTATTTACAGTTCAGATTTCTGGAAAATAGAAACCTTAATTAAACCAAGAAATAGGTGAAGTCCATTCTGTAAATATTTATACTTTCTTTTTAAGCCCAAGCAAGTCCTGCCAGAAGTTGGATGACTTTGCGTGTGTGGCAGGGGAGGTTCCTCCCTAGCCATTCCAGTATAACTGCAGGTTTTCTAGAATTCTGATTTTATTTGATAGTCTCAGTCACAGAACTCCAAACTGTGCTCTTATAAGGCTGGTCCTGATTGCTTAAAATAGGGTTCTATGTGCTTATTTCCTGATGCTTCAGGTACTTCAGTGGCTTCAGAGTTTCATGGCAGTCTGGTCACTCACTGTCTTTCTCTCTACTACCCCCCCCCCATGTTTCCTTATTTTCCTTCAGCCATAGCTGAGCATGAAAAATGAATGTTTGCTGAGGGGTATCCGACATATTTTAGTGTTGGATAAAAAAGATTTTGAACATATCTGTTCTGAGATATCACAAAAAAAAGTCTTTAAAACATCTTTAACAGAGACTAATGATTTCTAAGGTATAAATGATAAAATGATGCTTCACTACTATGGTGTTAAAGAGATAGATAATGACACATTTTCCCTGTAACTATATACTTGCATGAGCGACACTGATTTACCAAACTGTGTATCCTTCAATAAAGACTACATATGCACACACACAAAAGTGTTCTTTTGAAAGTAATATTCTTTAAAAAAAATAATTATCTTGGGGCACCTAGCTGGTTCAGT
The DNA here is from genome assembly GCA_004024625.1 of Mellivora capensis. Taxonomy (NCBI): domain Eukaryota; kingdom Metazoa; phylum Chordata; class Mammalia; order Carnivora; family Mustelidae; genus Mellivora; species Mellivora capensis. The sequence goes on along the minus strand of PISX010008705.1, from coordinate 34,376 downwards.
TAGTAGAATATGTGACTCAATCTCAGAGTGGTAAATTTGAGCCCCATCTTGGGTGTAGAAATTACTTAAAAATAAAATCTAAGCAGAGGCACCTGCGTGGCTCAGTCAGTTGAATGTCCGACTCTTAATTTTGTCTCAGGTCATGATCGCAGCATGGAAAGATGGAGCTCTGCTTCAGGCTCTGCATTCTGGGTGTGGAGTCTGCTTGGGATTCTCTCTCTCTCCTTCTTTCCCTCCTCCTGCTCACATGCGCACACCTGTTCTCTCTCTCTTTCTCAAATAAATAAATAAAATCTTTAAAAAATACCTAAATAAAATAAAATCTAAAAAAGCAGTGTCCTTTTTATTTTTTTTGCACTGTCAGATTTTTAAATAACTCTTAGTTCTTAAAAACTATTGAATTGTGGCATTGTTTCTAATCTTGTTTAATTCCACTGTTTCAATATCTTTCATTACTTCCTTTGATTATATTATCAGAATTATAACTAGTGGGTCAAAGTATATGAAGTTGATTGGTAGGCTAGAATAATGTAGTATTCTTTTGCTCTGAAATCTCACTGAGCTAGATTTGAATCCCTACTTTGTCAAGAGTTGTGTGAAGTTAGACTTTTTTAACCTTTAGGTTGTTAATCACTAAAACATGGATAATAACAGAGCTTATGTAATAGAATCATTGATATTACCTGCAATAATGGAAGTAAATGTTTAGCAGAGTAAGAATGCACTGCACATTGTTATCATTACCGCAATCTGTTCTTGTGGTGAGCTGACACATGAGTGGGAGTGGAAAGCTTATAATAAGACTTTAATAGTAATTTTTTAAATTGATTCATTTATTTTAGAGAGAGAGAGAACATACAGATGCTAGCTAGTGAAAGGCAGACAGAGAGAGAGAAGTTCAACCAGACTCCCTGCTAAGCACAGAGCCCGACAAAGGCTCAATTCCAGTACCTGGAGACCTTCATCCAAGCCAAAATCTAGAGTCAGACTCAACCGACTGAGCCACCCAGGAGCCCCTATAGTGATGATTTTTAAGATGTTCATATTGAAAACTTATTTGGAGAATCGTAATAAGTTACTTCTATTTATGCTGATAAACTGTATACCCAGAATTCTGCCATTCGGTTTTGAGTATTTCACTATCACATATTTTTAATTTTATGAAAGATGGATAATTCATCAGTTCTTATTTGTGTTTATGAAGGTCATCAATATTCAAATTTCTTTCCATTCCTCTATTAAGCCTGTATTCACCAATTGTAAAGGAGCGTAGGAAATATGTTGACTATTTGAAGCAGGAGTATTTAGTCACTTTCTGTTGATAGTCATGGAAGAACAATCTTAATTCTAATGTGGATCAGTGGAAAACTCTCCTTGCTCCAGCAGCCACAAGTATGAGCCTTGCTAAACATTTTACCAAGTCACATATTGTCCTCAGAGTAATCAGGCTAATTGATTCCTGTAAAACATTTGTGAATTATTTGTTACTTCATACATTTATATGACAGATTTATTTTCCTAATGCTCTCAGTTGAAAAACAATTAGGTTGCATATATAAATATTAAAACAGCACCTTTTAATAATGCCAACAAGGTAACACATATCAAACAATGGCAGAGGTTCATCATGAAGCATTTTGAGTGATGGGAGTAATATGTTACTAATGATACCAGTGGCACAGGGGAAAGAAATTAGCTAGGCTTAGCCAAAGCAGTTGATTAATAGACATGAATAATGCCTTTGATACCCATGAGGTCTAACAGATATTATTATATAAATGATTGACTTGTTATCAGCCACAAGCATTAATGTTCTCCAAATCACTGTAAAGGTCAAAAAGCACCATTTAGTTTGATTCATTTTATTAACCAGAAGGTTTTGTGTTTTATAAAGTTCTCCCCATCTTATATTATTCTTGTGATATTTGATGTAAATATAACATTTGAAAATTAAAAGTGCCTCATACACACATTTCTTCAGAATTCTTGGTCTTAGTGCATTTTTCCATAAGAAGCAAGAAGTCTGTTTCTCAGACGCCTGGAGTATGGTGTGTCCTGTCAGCACTCAGAGACAAGTGAGACAGAATTCAGTCTCTTACGCTAGAATGTTGAAAGCATGTTCCTCAGGGAGAAGCCTGGAGATAGTTTTTCTCCTAGTTGTTCCATACTGCGTTGGAATAAGAAACTTAGGTAAAGGAGAGCATGCTCCCCCAAATCTTCACCTTTGAAACTCTCAGTCTGGCACACTGTCCTGCCAATGAATTGTTTCAGACAAAACAAATCTAGTCCCTCATGCAGCCCCTCTACTTGTCTCATATGGGACCTATGTTTCAGTCTCCTCTCTTCCTTCTCAGAGAGAAGCTGTGAGCTGGGAGTTTTCTTCCCATGCATCAAGCAACCTTTAGACAGGGGGAGGGACTGTGGCTAATAGATGCCACAATTTTTCCTACCACCTTCATAATAGTTGGTTTTTGTGCTCAGCTGGGATGCAGAAGCCACTTAATTGTTTTATGGATTTTTCACAGAGAACTGGTCTATGTGTTGCTGTTGAATCAATATCTCCATGGGTATAGGAGTTGAGGAAAGGGCCTGAGGTTTCCTATTCCACCATCTTGCTGATGTTCCAGAAAATACTGTAAGCTTCAGATTGTTTATCTATGACAGAGAATCAACCCTTATAAGATATTTTAGTTTCTTTCTTTGTGACATTCATTTATCCAACACTTGAAATTTAAGGATGTAACAGCTGACCCTCAAAGTCCCCAAGCAGATCATATAAGTGTTTTTTGTTTGTTTGCTTGTTTTTTTTGTTTGTTTGCATTTTTAATATTTGCTTTGAGCATCAGAGAGATGGAGACTGAAGTTTAATTACATTTCCATATGCTCCTAAGCTATCTGAATTTTCTTTGGTTAAATAAAAATGAAAGGGAAATTCATCTATGGCCTGATTTCCCTGTGCTGTTACTGTTCATGTTCAAAAGTTCCAATGTTATGCCCCCAAAATGGGTCCGTGATTAAAGGAGCGAGACTAATATAAAGCGAAGGTCAAGCAAAGCTTTATTTTGCACCAAGCATCAAGAATCTAACCGAACGTTCGGGGACACACCTCTTTTTTTTTTTTTTTTAAGATTTTATTTATTTATTTGACAGAGATCACAAGTAGGCAGAAAGGGAGGCAGAGAGAGAGAGAGGAGGAAGCAGGCTCCCTGCTGAGCAGAGAGCCCAATGAGGGGCTGGATTCCAGGACCCTGGGATCATGACCTGAGCCGAAGGCGGAGGCTTTAACCCACTGAGCCACCCAGGCGCCCCATCGGGGACGCACCTCTTACAAGAGAGGGCGACCCTTCTCTGTTTCACAGACTAGCTTTTAAAGGCAAAGGCCACGCACAGGTGGCCAATGAGATGGTCACAGAGAAAGCTGCACAGTGATGCTAGGTGATCAATTGAATTACAATTTACCCTAGTAGACATTTGAACCAGCCGATCACACCTTGGTTAGGATTGGCGCCCAAAAGGCTGATGTCTCCACCTGGCCTGACCCACCCTTGTATTTGAGCTTTGTTACCTGAGGCTGGTTTCCAGGATTTGTTTTTAAGTAAATCTCCTGGGGGAAGGGGAGCAGGGAAGCCTCTGGTTAAAATATAAAAATATAAAATAGGTCCTTACACCAAAGGCTAATTTTAAGATGGGAGAAAAGTAGGAAAGGAAAAGTACCAAATAAAAATGGGAAATCCTTCAAAACTTTGAAAATACAGTGCAGATTTTTTTTTTTTCCTCTGATGATATATGGGTTTTATTTTCACAATGAAATGATAAGACTCTTGAAGAACTAGCTTCTGTATTCTGTGTCTTTATAACCTCTAGAGTTCACAGTAGAAATAATCATTGTTAAGTTTGTATTTATTGAACAGAGAAGGCAGAAGTAAACTGGGTAAAATGCAAAGATAACCTACATAGTTAAGACACGTTATGCAGGTAGCAGGTAATAGAAAAGGTTCAAGTGGGATCTAGAAATCTTGGTCTTCCACACATGGGCTCCTAATAGGGCACACCTGCTGATTCAACTTTGCCAGTGAGAAGATTCAAGAAACCGCATAGGAAATGTGCAGGGACTGAAGGCTTCACAAAGAATATAACATCCCCTTACAGGCCTGATGGGAGATCTCACCAGGCTAGCGAGGAGCTCAGGGCACAGGTCTGTTTCCTTTGGACCAACACATGGCACAACAGACGTAAGCACTTCTTGACTCTTCTCCAGTCTTGGGCCAGTGGCTCACTTTTAATATGGTCCTGCCTTCTGGTCAGGAGGTAAACTCTTCTATGAGTTGAGGAAAAACTCAGTTTTACTAAATGCCTTTCTTTCTGGCTGACTGTGAATCAAGAACCTAGGATTCGTAATGCACTCCTCTTGCCTCAAATGGCGCAATTAGTAAATTAGTTAAGTTGTGTTTACTTAAGGATGATCTCAATTAAAATGTTTTCCCTAAGCACCTATAAAGCCAAGAAACAATTTCTATGTTGGAGCTCATGAAAATGAATTTTAGAAGCAATGGAGTAGCATTATTTAATAATTATACAGTGCAGATTTTCAATGGTCTGAAGGCAGCAGATATTTTCTGAGTATCTGAAAAATGCCATGTGGACAAGAACCAAGTTGCCTCTTTTCCACACCATTTGAATATGGTTATTTCATATATATATTGAAAGGGTACGGGCTGTGACACCCTGACCTGTGCCTCTTTGGCATAAAGATTTTGAGTTAAAAGTAATAAAACCCCAGCAGATACAGGAAAGGCTCCTTCTCCCCATAACCAAGTAAATTTACATTAGAAAGGAGAGCCTACAACAGGAAGAGAAGTATTAGCAGAGGCCCCCCTTTACCAAAGGAACTCATCTGCACAACAGAACAATCTTGTTTTTCCAAACATCTTTCACCTTCTTGCTATTGAGTTTCTTCCCTTTGTGCCCTCAGGTCCTACCCCTTCCTGTTCCCGCATTGTCTTTGGAATTCCCTGTCTGTGTGGATTCCCTATATGTACTCTTATTTTGGATTTTCCCCTATTAATCTGCCTCATATTAATTCGATTAAAAATCCATCTAAGAAAAGCCATAGAGTAGATGAAGGTCTTCCTCCCCCACATTATTTCATTAAAGTTTTCTGACTAGGTTCTTTATTTTACCTTAGCCTTAATGGAGGACCTATGAACTTGACATTCTAGATTGAACTTTTTATAATTGATAGTAGTGTGCTAGGCTGGGATGGATTTGTCTTCATTGAAGAGCTAGACTACCTCTGATTTTTCTATTCATGTTTTATGATAAATAGATCAAAATGACACATTCATGTTGGATCACTTCTATGTAATTGATAAATTGCTTACTACAGGAAATAAAGACCCCTCTAAGCATTTTATGTCCCCACATGAAGAGGCAGGGTTGAAGTTGTGGATTTAGTCACCTCAAGCACTATACTGCAGGTTATAAATCTGCTGTCTCCTGAGGTATTTATGGATCATCTCCTACTTGATTATTATTATTTTTTTGCTTGCTTGCTTGCTTTCTTTCTTTCTGTAAACTGCACTCCCAACGTGGAGCTCAAACTCAGAAACTCACAATCCCAAGCTCTGCTGACTGAACCAGCCAGGTGGCCCTCCCTTATTGGGTTCTTAAGGAACTGATTTTCAGTTAAATATATTTAAAAAAACTGAGGCAGATATTGGACTGTTTAAAATAAAAGAATATAGAGAAAAAAAGATAAACTATTAAAATCTCAAAGGCCACTTTGGAATAAAAATCACAGATAATGTGTATCAAAAAATGTATCTGAGGGCACCTGAGTGCATCAGCTGGTTAAGTATCTGATTTCAGCTCAGGTCATGATCTCAGGGTAGTGAGATCAAACCCTCTGTTGGGCTCTGCGATGGGTGGGGGGCCTACTTAAGATTCTAGTTCTCTCTCTCCCTCCATCTCTCCCCCAACTCTCTCCCTTTCTTAAAAAAAAAAAAAAAAAAAAAAGCACCTGAAGATCTTCCATAGCTCTGTGTCCTTTTGAGCACACTGAACAAATAACAAGACTTTATAACTATTCTACTGTGCTTTTTGTAACCTATGAAATGTATGGATGTTTATATTAACCTGTGCATTTAGTTAGCATTTAGTTTGTCACCCTTGAAACTCATTAGCAGTTTGTTATTCCATCTGATATCATTACTTTTCTTTCTGGAAGAAAGGGAAAAGAAGAAAATCCTTATTAATATTTAAATAGTCCATAAATAATTTAAGTTATATCTTAATAAGGTAAATTAAGTGGATAAGAAGTTAAATCAAAAGTATTTGCTATGGTTTTTTTCTTCCACCTTCAATTAAACTTATGCCAAATAAAGTGAATTTCACTGAGAAGAATTTCATTGCTCTATTTTCTCTGTTTAGTAAAGTTGGGAGTGGGGATTAAAAAAACCTAACATTGGGACGCCTGGGTGGCTCAGTCTGTTAAGCGGCTGCCTTCGGCTCAGGTCATGATCCCAGCATCCTGGGATCGAGTCCTGCATCGGGCTCCTTACTCGGCAGGGAGCCTGCTTCTCCCTCTGCCTCTGCCTGCCACTCTGCCTGCCTGTGCTCGCTATGGCGCTCTCTCTCTCTGACAAATAAATAAAATCTTAAAAAAAAATAAAATAAAAAACCTAACATTAAATTCTTAATATGAATAAAAGCTCATATCAAATCTCCTAGATTGTGGTGGATTTCTGTGTTCTTTATGCTGAGTAATAGAGCATTCGATATAGATTGATTCTAGTCTCCTAATCCAGACCAGGGTCAGTCTAATCATGGCTTGTGGCTGTTTCCTCATACCAACTTTGAAGAGTTACAAAATTTCCAGTTGCTCCTCTGTCCATCAATCGAGTATTAAGGATAATTTAGTCATTCTTGTCATGTTTCCTTCATTCACGAGTTACTGTTTTCAGGACATTTCAAGTTACATAGTACGATCTCTGAAAAAAAAAAAAGGGTGGAAGCTGCAAGAATCTTAAGAATTAAATATTGCCAAAAGTATGTGATCTCTTTGGAACATTAAAATGTTGTAAAAGTCATGCATTTCATTCATGATGTATTCCAAATATTGTCCTTTAAATGACTGCCCTTTCAGCATCTTTCTTTCATAGGTTTTGTGACAAAAGGTATTTTTTTTCAACAAGTCTATATGGACTCAAAAATTATATCCCTGAGTGGTACATTATTCAGGATATGCAATGCACTTTAGATTATTTCAGTGTAGGCAGTGTGGTATGATGTACTCATTAGTTAATTTAAGTTGCATTTTAGGATTACTCAGTTTCCTTAACCAGAAATTTATACCTGAGAGGTACTTAGTTAGCATTCTAATTAGAAAGCTCAGAGAGCATAAGTGGTTTTCAAAAATGCTTCATTTTTCTTTATTTCTGATCAGCATTAGCAACTTTTTTATTAGAATCATGGAAATTAGAATTTTTGTTTGTATGTGTATACTTCACATAAGTGGAGTTCAAGGGTGTGAATTTTCTAACACATCTTTAAGAAAGTCTTTACTATGAAAAAAAAAGTGATATACAAATCTCAAAAACTGTGTAGCATATAATCTTAAGTATAACACAATTGACTTATTTCTTAAAGTTTCTGGGTCATTTTGAATTGGAAGATTATGATTCTGGTTGGCTGAAGCCAATAAGGTTACCTGAAGTTCCCTCCAGCATATGGACTTGCTTACATCAAATTAATTATTCACAGAAAAATGTCATCTGGACAGTTTAAAAAAAAAAAGAAAAGAAAAAGCAGGCAGATAGAACTTTGTCCAGATTACAGAACACTTTAAATAATTGTTTTTATGCTTGCTTGATAACCAATGTTTAGAGATAAGTTAGAATTCAATCTGATGAGACATGCTTTTATTTTAATCTGGTAGCTAGACCTTCAGATAGTGGCCCATCATCATCGCCAACAATGAGAGATCACTCACATCTGCCAAAACGATCCAGCAGTTCTACATAATAAAAATCCAATATAGTCACTTTGCAACAATAGGAGTTTGTTATTTGTAATGCTCAGAATATGGTTGGAACATTTTGGGGTTCCATGTCTTTTTGTTGTATGTATTTGCTCCATAAGACTCTTAGTCATATTTTTAAGGCCTAAAGTTTCCTAACATCTATTTTATAATCAATAATATTTTCCTCTCTCATAGGAAACAAATAAAACATAAAAAACATTAACATAGCATGACTGTTAAGTAAGTTACCAAGCTTTATGTGTCCTTTTCTTGGAAAAATAAAACTTACTTGATTTCAACACATATAATATGTGAAATATGCAATGTTTTTCTGAGAAATTTGCTTCCAACATGCCACCTTCCTCTATAGTATTATTATAAAATAAGAATGAGATATTGCTATTTGTAACAACGTGGGTAGACCCCAGAGAGTATTATGCTAAGAGAAATAAATCAGACAGAGAAAGACAAATACCATATGATGTTACTTACATGTGGAATCTGAACAAACAAACAAAAGCAGAATCTGACCTATAAATACAGAGAAGAAATTGGTAGTTGCCAGAGGGGAGGAAAGTGGGGGATAGGCAAAATGGGTGAAGGGAAGTGGGAAGTACAGGCTTCCAATTATGGAATGAATAAGTCATGGGGATGAAATGTACAACATAGGGAATAAATTAATGGTACTGGAATTCACTGGATGATGACAAACAGTAGTTATACCTATGGTGAGCAGAACATAAGATATAGACTTATTGTATCACTATGTTGTATACCTGGATGTAATGTAATAAAATGTGTGTCAACTATACTTCCATTAAAAAAACAAAACAAAACAAAACAAAACATATCCTATCTCAAAAGAAGCCATAGCTTTGTGAAGATATGAACAGATCTCCATGTAGCTAAGTATTTTTTTAAAGATTTTATTTATTTATTTGAGAGTTAGAGAGAGAGCATAGAGGGAGAGTGAGAGGTAGAAGTGACTCCCACCAAGCAGAGAGTCTGAGGCAGGGCTCAACCCCAGGACCCTGAGAACATGATCTGAGCCGAAGGCAGTTGCTTAACTGACTGAGCCACAAAGGTACCCCATAGCTTTTAAGCTCATGCTGTAATTAGTAAGCCATGATAAAAAAGCTGAGAATGAATATTGGGGTTAATGTAATCCATTTCAGTTTTTACTTTAACTTAATTTTAATATATCTATATATTTTGAGTAACCTCCATGCCCAGTGTGGGGCTTGAACTCACGACCCTGAGATCAAGAATTACATGCTCTACTGACTGAGCCAGATAGATGCCCCCACTTCATATTTTAAAAGTTTACAAAAAAGAAAAAACAAAACAAAACAGAAAAACTTGTTTACTGTGGGGCAGACCTTGAAGGATAGTGAGATCCAGAATGGTTTAAAGGGTTTGCTGCATGTGTGAATGAAATCTTAAAAAAAAAAAAAACAAAAAAACAACAACAAGAGCTGTATTTATACATTATACAGCAGTAATGATATTGTACTTACAAAATGCAAGCACTTTTTATTACATAAAAATGTAATACAATGGTTATTAAAAAAATGTAAGAAATAACCATTTGTTATTGGGTGCCTAGATAGTTCAGTTGGTTGTGTCCAACTCCTGATTTTAGCTCAGGTCATGATCTTGGGTTGTGAGATTGAGCCCCACGTTGGGCTCTGCACTGGGCATGGAGCCTGTTTAAGATTCTCTTTCTCCTTCTCCCTTAGCCCCACTGCCTGTCTGCATTCATGTGCACACGTGCACATGTGCACAGACACTCTCACTCTCTCCAATAAATAAATAAATAAATAAATAAATAACAAGCATTGGCAAGGATGTGGAGATGTGGAGAAAAGAGTATCTTGTGTACTACTGGGAATGTAAATTGGTGCAGCCACTACTGGAAACATTATTAAGGTTTCTCCCCAAATTAAAGATAGAACTACTGTATGTCTACCAATTCTATTTCTGGGTATTTATGCAAAGAAATTGAAAATGCTAACTCAAAAAGATATATGCACTCCCATGTTCACTGCAGCATTATTTACAAAAACTGATATTGGGCTATTATTCAGGTATAAAAAGGAATGATACTTTACCATTTGCAACAATGCAGATAGATCTTGATTGATCTATGCGAAGTGAAGTAAGTCAGAGAAAGACAAATACCATGGAATCTCACTTATATGTGAAATCTAAAACAAAACAAAACAAAACAAAACAAAAATCAACCAACCAAGCAAGCTCATAGATACAGAGAACAGACTGGTGGTTGCCAGAGGTGGGGATTGGTGGATGGGTAGAATGGGTGAAGAGAGGCAACAGGTACAAACTTCTGGTTATAACATAAATAAGTCATGGGGATTTAATGTACAGCATGGAGACTGCAGCTAATAATATTGTATTGCATATTTGAAAGTTGTTTACAGTAAATCTAAAAAGTTCTCATCACTAGAAAGAAAATAATGTAACTATGTATGATGACAGATAGCTGGAATTATTGTGGTGATCATTTTACAATATATAATTATATCAAATTATTATGTTACACACCTGAAATTAATATAATGCATTTAAATTATATTTCAATAGAAACTAAATATAATACAATCTAAGTGGACAAAATTTCTGTTACTTTTTGACCTAGAAGCAAATTATAGAAAGAAATTCATGTTATCAATAGGTCTAAGTCATTCCACAGTTTATGCAATTTTTCTTTCTCTTTGAAAGAATGCAGTTTATCAATATATACCACATTCTTGGCTACCAGTATACCATATGCTTATTATCCCATAATGATTCCAAGTCCAATCATTAAATAGTAACAATGCCAGATTTCATTTATTGGCTCTTTGAGTAGATCAGTAAAATGTGTAAATCTTTAGAATGATTGTTGATGAAATGGGGCAGGGGAGGGAGAGAAGGAGAGAGAGAGAGTGTACACAAATTACTATAACTAGGAAAAAATGAAAGAAAATTACAGATAATAAAAGGATAATATTTGAGGAGCACTTGGGTGGCTCAGTCAGTTAGGTGTCTGTCTTCAGCTCAGGTCATGATCTCAGGGTCTGGGGATCAAGCCCCATGTCAGGCTTCCTGTTCAGTGGGGAGTCTGTTTCTTCCCCACCCTCTCGCCTCTACACCTTCCCCCCCACTTGTGTGCTCTCTCTCTCAAGTAAATAAATATTTTTTAAAAGGATAATTAGATGATACAATGAGAATATGATGCCAATATCTTTCCTTAATTAATTAATTAATTTTTATTTTTAAGTAATCTCTACACCAAGAGTGGGGCTTGAACTCACAATCCCAAAATCAAGGGTCACATGTTCTACTGACTGATCAGTCAGGCACCCCAGGTGATACCAATTATCTTTGATAAATTGGAAGAAATGGAAAAATGCTTTGAAAAACAACTTACCAAATTAGATACAAGTAGAAATAGATATGAATACTCCTGTATCTGTTCCGAAATTAAGTTCATCACAGTTACCATAAGAAAATGGACCCAGATGGTTTCACCAGAAGCAATAATACCAATCTTACATAATCTTACATATTTTTTCATGAAATATATATAAAATACACAATCTTGGACTATTTTAAGGGGCCAGTATAACCGAACATCAGAACCTATAAAGGATATTACAAGAAAATACCACAAACCAATATCGTTCATAAGCATGTACACAAAATTCCTTTTAAAAAATAGCACAGAAATTAAAAGAAAAAGAGAAAAGTAATGATCAAGTGAATTTACCTTAGAAAAGCTGAGAAAGGCACTGAATGAAGTACACCAGAGGAGAACAGATAAACAATTTGATAGGTTCTTCTGTAGGACTATTAGTGTGCAATGATAAAGAATAAACTACTGTTACGCAATTTGAATGAATCATGAAATGTAATGTTGAGCCAAAAATTTCAGATATTAAAAGTAACATCCTATAGGCTTTCATTTCTATGGGTTTGAATACAGGAATCTTTGGTAATTAAAAAAAATGACTTCAAGAGGGCAAGGAAGTGCTTTCTCTGTACATGGATATAGGATATAGGTACTGCTTACATGGGTGATTATGTTTGCCAAAGTTTTCAACTTAAATATTTAAGATATGTGCATTTCACATATAATACATTTTACATCAATTAAAGATTAGTAATAAGGGGCACCTTGGTCGCTCAGTGGGTTAAAGCCTCTGCCTTCGGCTCAGGTCATGATCCCACGGTCCTGGGATAGAGCCCTACATCGGGCTCTGCTTCAGCAGGGAGTCTGCTTCCCCCCCCCCTCTCTCTTTCTGCCTGCCTGTCTGCCTACTTGTGATCTCTGTCTGTCAAATAAATAAATAAAATCTTTAAAAAAAATCAAAAGATTTTAGATTCGATCTAGGTCTTAGGAAACTTGCCCTCCATACATCTTGTGTCTGGAAGGGCTTACTGATTCTGGTATTTCATGAAGCATAATAATTTTCTAAGCACAGCCATATATTTTATTGTATTAGTTTTCTAAGGGTGTGATAACAATATGACACAGACTGGATAGCTTAAAAAAAAAGACAAATTTATTTCCTCACAGTTCTGGAAGCTGGAAGGCCAAAATCAAAGTGTTGGTAGGTTTGGTTTCTCCTGAAGCCTCTCTCATTGTCTTATAGATGGCTACCTTCTCACTATGTTATCACAAAGCCTTCTCTCTGCACACAACCTGGTATCTTTCCCTCCTCTTTTAAGGACACCAGTCATGTTGGATTAGGGCTTCAGCTTTATACCTCATATAATCTCAATTACCTTGTTAATGCCTTGTCTAGTCACACTGAGGGTTAGGGTTTCGACATATCAATTCTGGGAAGGAACATAATTCCTCTCGGCTTCGACATGGGATATCACTATTAGTGTTGTGATCTAACTAAGAGTCATGGACATAGTTTTCTAGTCTCTACCCTAAAATTGTGGAAGGAAATTCCATTTGGAGATGAGTCACTGATACCTCACTGCAACCATGAATAGAAAACTCAAAAAGGGGTTCAAGTAAAGACTTCCTCAGGAACAGCATTATTGCTTAAATGATTCATCTTTTGAATGAAATGAAATTCACTAAGAGTAAGAGGCCTGAGCCACTTCGTTTTTTGAACTCCTTCTGCACATGGCCTTTCTCCTAGAAGAGTGAATAGTTCTATTGTGGGTGATATTGTATGCAAACAATAAAATGAACTATCATCTAGAATACACTCATTGTAAGAGAAGTTGAAGAGTGAATTTCTTTATATGTTAATTCACAGAGGAATTTTAGACTTTAAGTAACTCTGGACTTTAATTTCTTTGGAAATTTAATACTAGATTTTTCATTTTCCCACATATAAAACAATGGGATAATGCTTATATTCATATTTCAAGTATCTACATTAATTTTTTTAAGTATCTTGATTTTTTTTTCATTGAATAATTTCTGACGAGGACAAAATGTAGCATTCAGTATGGGGTAGATACTAGTTTTCTGGAGGATAAAGTCAACATTGACCACAAATGGTCCATGGAGTTTCTATAAGGGAATAGTGATTGGTTTTATGTAAGTAGATCTACGAAGGAAGAGTATAGGCTTAATGTTAAATTTCAACATTTTTTTAAAATTCATTTATTTAAGTAATCTCTACACCTAATGCGGGACTTGAATTCAAAACCCTGAGATCAAGGGCTGCATGCTCCACTGACTGAGCCAGCCAGGCACCCCTAAATTCCAATTTTTAAGAGATCAAAGATCTGAGAGATTTTCAGGGAAATCCTTAGCACCTTCTTTTGTTTTCTTAGGGTGGGCTTTTTTCCATTAATTCTATTGAGTTTCCTGCTCTTTTATTTTTTAACCATCTACTGGGGATAAAATGCATCACTTAGTCAGTAAAGGATGTTTCCTAGTTAGGTGTACTAAAGCCAGGTGATTATCTTTCCCTCCTTCAACACCTTCATGCAGAGTAAGGCCATGATCTGGGTGAGGGTGCTTGCTTTAGAGAGCCAAGCTAGTATCAAAGCGAGACATCCCTTGGATCCTGATGAGATTAAGGATAAGGGTTATTGGATCCATTACATCAAATTAGGTTTTCCAATGTCAACATCACCAGAAATAACACTGAACCTTTCATATCCATTTGCTTTTGGTTCTTATATTGGAGATATATTGGAAACAAGTAATGTTAGCGTTGTCCATCTGAAATGAAGGCAGAGGCTCTGTTTACTGGATCAGTGCAGCATTGTTATGCCATCTGTTTCATTTTCTGTTCTATTCCAGTGTTTAAAAATTTCTCTCTCCTATTAGACTATAAACCTCTCGAGGGCAGGACTAACTTTTCATCTTATTTAATACCTCTCCACTACCTTGCACGATGCTACATATATATTTCAGAAAATCAGTAAGTATTGGATTACTTGTTTACAACTTAATTTGAATTGAATTGAGTCACTCAATTGCATGCTTACGGAATTGATGAGTTGCTTTCTGGCTTTTGATTAAATAGACAGTATTTCAAACTAAGCACTTTGGTAAAGTGTCCTTTTGGTCATGAAATATTTATGCTTTTTAAAAAGAGATGATTTAAAATCCTTTTAAAAAAGCAGAAAGCACATTTCAAATGGACATTTGCAAAGCCTGTTTTTGTTTTTTCAATTTAATGGGGTGTATTATAATGGGCAAGGGAAAGAAACACCAGTTTATTTGCTTTGTTTGTTTGTATGTGTAGATAAAACTGAGGAAAAAGGTTTTGTTTTGTTTTTCCATTAGTACGTGTTACCATATAAGTTGATCGGCTACATAATAATAGGGCTACAACACGTTTTCCCACTTCTTTATAGGATAATTGGGTAGAAGATCCTCGAGGTTACCGAGTAAGTCCAAAATGTTTCCTTTAGGTTTTCTTTCCCATTTTATTTCAGCTAAGTTCTTCTAGGGCTTAGAAGGTAAGGCTAATGTTATGTTTAGTTTGTTTTTATACCAAAGGTTGATGTATGAACAGAGGCAGAAATACTCTCTCACCCCTCTTCCCACCAAAGAGTATCTATTTAGGACACAAATACCTTTTATGACTATCCATCAACCAATTAAAATGGCTGGTGTTCTAAAGTTCAGGTAAAATATTTTAGTTATAAGCCTAATGCATAGTTCTTGCATTTAACATAAAAAACAATCCAGTTTCTGTTCTGTGCATTTTGTATTCCTCTCTGTTACTACAGTTTGTGGGTTTACACTTCAAATAAAAAATAAGCAGACTGAAAAGTGTAACTGTGCCTTTTCGGCTTACTTCCAATGTGAGATGAATACTAATATTTCATTCCCTTCAAACAGTGTGAAAAATTGGTCATTGAAAACCTGAGTATGTTGGTGGTGCACTTGCTGGGTCCAATGCTTCATTCATCCTCACTTCGCTTTAAATTGAATTTCAACTCACAGAGAGGGGGAAAAAAAATGGGAAAAGAGGGAAAAAAAAGAATCAGTGAAAGTAATAAAAAGTGTAGAGAACATAAATATAAATCTGCCTCCTCTCATTCTGCTACAAAATATCAGAAATCAGCTTGATTTTTTTCTGCAGTTAAGCATTTGTGGGGAAAAATCAATCTGTGGTTTTGTTTGTTTGTTTGCAAACTAGACTGTCCTCTTGATTAAAAATATGTGTACATAAGAATTGATTTCTTTTCCCAGAATTGTGTTGGGGGTAGTTTTGAAAATACTGAGACAGTAAAGTATCTTAGGTCAATGCTTAAAAGAAGTTTTATTTTCATAAAAAAACAGAAATGAATACATTGATGCTATTTAGTTATAGGACAATATGGCTACACATTTTTGACTACTCTCACATTCTAAAAGCACCATCTTCTTTCGTCTCTCATACCACTACACTCACTAGATTTTCCTTACTCTTTGCCAGCTTGTACTCTTGCATCAACCTTGGGTGCTTCATGACTTGACATTACAATAGATATTGATGTTCCTCAGGAGTCTACCTTAGGTCTTCAAATATCCTCACTTTCTATAATCTCTAGGCATCTCGACCACTTCATTTATTGGTTTCACCTATTATATATGCCTGATAATGTCCAAATGGATATCTACCAACTAGATATGCCTCTCATATGACTGACTATTACTGGACATCTCTTGAAAGTATCTGTCACATCAACTGCATTCAAATCCAAGCTTATCAACTTGCTTCTCTATGACTTCTCAAAATGACAAATGTCCATGCTAGGGCCTGGGCCACCATCATATATTCTCCCATTCTCCCAACCTCATCTTTATTCTCCATAATCAATAAACAGATACTACTGATCCTATTTTCTAATTTTCTTTTTTGTTCCTAAACCTCTTTACTTTTCACAAATCTACCCTAGTTAAAATAACTGATGATCTTATGACTAAGAGTGTTCTAACTGTTGCCTTCAAATGAAGTGGTCTATCTAAAGTGCAAACCTTAAGTCATCTTAAAACTTTTTACTGTCTTCCCATTGCTACTAGGCTGTTTCAAATATTCACATCTAGACCCTGTTACCTCTCTGATCTCAGGCTCTCTTTTCAGGCCTTTTATAGTGTGTTTTGTATTCTTACCACATGTGACTTCAGTTCCTTCTTTCTGGAAACTTTATGTGACATTACAATAAACTTTTACTCATTTTCTATGTGTCCTTTATATCTCCAATTAGACATTACCACCTCCAAAATGTTCTTTGTTATCTCTCCCATCTAACTGGATTGATTACCTCCCACAGATAACTCTAATTCTCTATCAGATGACATTACTTATCACATATAGTAAATAATTGTCTTCCCTCCATAACAAATTTTCATTGCATAACGAATTACTCTATCTTATTTATTGTGCCTATATTAAAAAAGATGAACTTTTTTTTTCAAAATGTGTTATTCTGGGAGGAGAGTAATGAATATTTTATTAAGCAGCATTAACAAGATGGACACATTTTCCCCTTATGTCCTTTAGTCTTTTTTTTTTTTTTTAAGATTTTATTTTTAAGTAACTTCTACACCCAATGTGGGGCTCCAGCTCACAAGCCTGAGAACAAGAGTCATACTCAGGGGCACCTGGGTGGCTCAGTTCATCAAACATCCAGCTTAGGCTCAGGTTATGTTCTTGATGTCCTGGGATCAAGACCTTGATGGGCTCCCCACTCAGCAGGGAGTCTGCTTGTCCCTCTCCCTTCTCTCTGCCTCTCCCCCTGCTCCTGCAGGCTTACTCTCTCAAATAAATAAATAAAATCTTAAAAAAAAAAAAAAAAGAGCCATGCACCCCTGTCCTTTAGTCCCAATGGTATGGTGCAGAAAGCCCTTAGAATCTTCATATTGCTCCCTGGCAGCAGAAAGAGAAGAGGCAGGTGCCGAGATGAATGTGGCTGTATGGTTCCTGGCCTTGCTGAAGAAAACCTAGTGTCATAAGTACAGTAAGAATGATTCCCAGGCTCCTGGCTGGCTTATTCAGTAAAGTATGTGACTCCTGACCTCGGTGTGTGACTTGAGCTCTACAGTGGGTGCAGAGATTGCTTAAATAATGCTGCTGCTGCTGCTGCTGCTGATGCTAATGAAAGAATGAATGATACAGAACTGCCAGGACCAGAGGCACCAGGCAGCCTGGAGGTGAGAGTTTTGTTGATAACCAGCCATATATTATAAATGAGAGTTTGTCCCCAATATATGGTTATTAGATGTCTGAATGACTTGCTTTGAATGATATTATTCTGCAATGTTATTAAGGACAAAGGGGAGCACACATGACATTTGTGGACTATGATTCAAAACCACAAAATGTCTAAAAGAAAAACATCCATTCTGATTAATCACACCATTGTCAAAAATATTTTTGAAGACCTAATATATGTGAGCTAATATTAGATGCTGGAAATCTAAAGATGAATAATACCAAGTCTTTCTCTTAGGAAACTGAAGAACAGTAGTAGAGTTGAACATATACACAAATAATCTAAATAAAATAACCAGATGTACAAATTATGGGAATGGAAGAAATCAAACTTTGCTTGATTGTCAGAATAACTCATAAATAAAAAAATCATTTTGAGAAATGAGAATTTTAAATCATGAAAGACGACAGTGCTGTGGACAAAGAAAATGCATATGTATAGTTTCAAAATAGCATGCTGTTTTTAGAGATTAATATATTGTCTATTTTCTTGACTGAGAAAAAAAAAAGAGCATTCTCTATATAAGTGTTCATGTGGATGTTTGTATTTAAGGAAAAAAAAGTGAAAAAAAAAAACCCAAATCTCCATTTTCTCTTCAGTATGAGGGTACTTCATAAATATTTAAGAAAGACAGCTATTCTTACTTTGGAGAATATTAGAGGAGTTTTATTGTTCCAGGGGCAACATATCCTTCCACATCTTCCATTTCACAATTTTAAATAACTGTATGTTAGATCTAAAACAAACCAATATCAATTTACAGAAAAACAATTAGCTTTCCTTTCATTCACTAAGAGCATGTAATTGGCCCTGCTTTTGTAGAGCCCTGTGTTGTTTAGTACAAGATCTCATCCTGTCTCACAAGGTAACTGGTTTTGAGTCACATAACCCCTCTTTCAATAATACATACTGAAGTTTTAGTTTTTGAGCTGAGTAATCACCTGGTTGTTGCAATACACCAATGGAAGGAGGAAACAGACAGAAACCTCGGTTCTTCTGCAGCTATGACTTAGTAGAAGTGGTAAAGATATGCAAAAAGAGTACATAATGAATGATTCCATTTATATAAAATTCAATCTTTAGTGACAAAAAGGAAGTCAGCAGTTGCCTGAGACTAGAGTGGAGGAAAAACTGACATAGTTGAATGCAAGGTAACTTTGGAGGTGATATAAATATTTGTTATCTTGATGGTAGTAATGTTTTCCTGGGAATATATATACATAACAAAGCTCATTGAAGTGTATAATTTAAATATGTGCCGAGTTATTTTACATCAACTGTACTTACAAGTTACAGTAAAGCTGTAAACACATGGAGGTAAAATATAGTCACTTCTAGAATAGCAGATAATTCACTGCCAACTTTCTGCTGCATTAAAAAGTATTATAGTGATTTCTTGGTGCATAGGAAATTGATCCCAATTGGAAACATAAAAATGCAAGAAATAAAAAGCTATATAAAGGTAGAAATGTAGGTATGTAAAATCAATACTGAATTTAAAAATAACAAGAATAATGTCACCTGGAGCATTAAATAAATTAAGAACAAATATACCCAACAACAATACAACAGCCAGTAAATAAATATAGGTAAATTATAAATTCCAAATATTATCTGTCAAGAGGCAGAATTATTAATTTATACTGAATTATAATAAGTGAGGGAAACATTTTATTTTTTAGGACATTCACTAAATGAATAGTAAAAAAAATAATAATTAAATACTCTTTTTTTTTAAAAATTTATTTATTTGTCAGAGAGAGGGAGAGAGTGAGCAAGCACAGGCAGACAGAGTGGCAGGCAGAGGCAGAGGGAGAAGCAGGCTCCCTGCTGAGCAAGGAGCCCGATGTGGGACTCGATCCCAGGATGCTGGGATCATGACCTGAGCCGAAGGCAGCCGCCCAACCAACTGAGCCACCCAGGAGTCCCAATAAATTAAATACTCTTAAAGAAGCTAAGAGAAAAGACCATGAACAGGTGAGAAAAACAAACTAACAACAACACAAAAGTGTAAGATAGTGTCTATAAACCCAAATACAATTACATTAAATGGAAATGGACTAAATAGACAAAGATCAGGTTAATTTTAGAGCATTTTTTTTTCTCATAAACTTGTATGATTTAATGTTAAATTATGTTCATAAACTGGAGAAAGTAATTGACATTTGTGCCTAATTTATTAGTTTCATAACTTCTTATTCAAATATATACAAAGAAAAGTAGGCAATTCATAAATATAAAGCATGCTGAATTTATACAAATTGATACACCCATCTAATGAGAACACAGATCGAGGAACAGACCATACTATGACTATAGAAGCTATCTTTAATATGAATAAAATAATTAATTAAAATATATTAAAATAATTTTCATTATAAGTTCTAATTTGATCTTGAATTATATGAATATACTTTCATTGTCTATGAAAGAGGTTTATTTTGTGTATATTTATTATGCCTAATTTAATTTATTTGTTGCCAAAAAACAACTTCTGAATGATTGAAAACCTTTTATATTCTTTGAGACTTTCATTATTAGCCAGCAAGTTGTTGACTTTGTTAAACAATCCTATGAACTTGAAAAAATTTGAATATTGTAATCATTGAATGCAATTTTCTATATCCATATATCAGGTCAAGTTTACCAATGTGTTAATCAGACCTTCTTTGAACTTACTTTTTGTTTTTGTTTCTGTTGAGATAGGTGCATCATACTTCATATTATTATTATAGATTATTTTATTTTTGCTTTCAGATCTACTAAGTTATGATTCATGTATTTTGGAGCTCTTGGTTATGAACATATAGATTTAAGTTTGTGATTATCTTCTTGCTGAATTTTGGCTATGTTATTATTATGAAATGTCCATCATTTCTCTATTAATATTTCTTGCCTTAAAATTTACTGTCTACAGTTGTCTAACTAAAAAAGATATCTTTCGGTCAAAGTCTTCATTATAGTCTTTTAAAAAATCCATTTGTGTTATCTTTCCTCAGTGTTTATATCTGGGGTGTGCCTTGTATTATGTGTGTATTTGTTTTTGGTTTCCCACTTTCAAATCTTAGTCTTTTAATTTGGAGTGAACTTAGTCTACATATATTTTAATTACTGACATAATTGTGTTAATATCTATCATTTTCCTACTTTTTTTTCTTTTTAACCCATCTGTTTTATGTTTCTCTTTTGTGCTGTCATATATCATATACGTGTGTGTGTATTTGTGTGTGTACATATATATATATATATATATATAAATTTTTTTTTTTTTTAAGATGGGGAAAGAGAGAGAGAATGGGTAGAGAAGGGAGATGGGGAGAGAGAATCCCAAGCAGGGTCCATGCTGGATGCCAGGCTTAATCTCCCAACTCTGAGATCATGACCTGAGCCAGAATCAAGAGTTGGATGCTCAGCCAACTGAGTCACCCAGTTGCCCCTATCCTGTCATATATTTTTAACCACAGATTTTGTTACCACATTTTTCTACCAATCCATTTGCTATGTATGAATTATTATAATTTAGTGGCTACTCTAGAGCATTTTTTCATCTTGGCATTGTTGATATTTTGGTCTGAATGACTCTTTGTTGAGGAGATTCTTTTGAGTTTTGTAGAATGTTTAGCAGTATCCCTAGATTCCTTTCACTAGATGCCTATTGCATCCCCTTTCCCCAGGGTGACATCCAAACTAAAATCATCAGGTATTGCCAAATATCCCTTGGTGGTAAAAATGCTCCCTCATTGATAGTCCCAAAACATACAACATGCACTCTTCAATATTGTAGTCAGTGAAAATCATTCATTTTACCACTTCCCATAGTAGAGTTGAACCTTGAAATATTAAAATTTATTTACCTCTTTCAGCTTTGCATCATTTTCATGTAGTTTAGTACAACGTAAATTTTCAACTCTACCATATATTGCCACCAATTATGTATAATAATTTAGCCATATATCTATATATACATATATTTTTATTGCCTATTTTTTGTTAATTGTTTGCTTTGTTCTTTGGTGGGTAAATCAAATTACATTTTCACTATAATTAGATATCCTCTCAATAATCTTTTTTTAAATTGAGGTATAATAGATATATAACATTATATTGGTTTCAGGTGTACAACATAATGATTCAGAATTTGAATATATTGCAAAATGATCACCATAATTAGTCTAGTTAACTAGACTAGTCACCATACAGAGTTACATTCTTTTTCTTGTAATAAGAATTTTAAGATCTACTCTTTTTAGCAACTTTCAAATATGCAATACACTATTATTAACTATAGTCACCATGCTGTATATTACCAAAGTTATAAGGATGCAATTTGAGAAAACAAAGACTTATACATCATAATGACAGAAAACAAAATCAAATATGTACTGTTATAACCAAAGTGTTATATCAAATAACTCTTCCCCTTATCATGGAATACAGTGTGCATTGATTTTTGTCTCAGGTTTTAATCTGTCTACTGGTCAAAGCTCATTTGGAAATTGAGAGAAATATAAAAATTAGAGAAGTAGTCAGCACATTGTTGATATATGGGAGGTTTTGTTTTGTTCTTTACATGGGCTGTTCCAAGACTATTTCATCATTGGTGTAAGAATATATGTATGAAAGAGAGGATAGCAACATAAACATAACAGAGGTCACAACAGTGCAGGTACAACCCTAATAAACTCGACTACACAGGCTTACAGAATTTTTATTGGACTAGAATAGTAATTTACCCTCAAGTCCATTAATAGCGATTTATTAAATAGACATAGATAAGGAAATGTTACTCTTCTACATTGATTGTCCCATTATTTGTTTCTTTTTTTTAAATTTTTTTAAAAATTTATTTATTTGTCAGAGAGAGAGGGAGAGAGCGAGCGAGCACAGGCAGACAGAGTGGCAGGCAGAGGCAGAGGGAGAAGCAGGCTCCCTGCTGAGCAAGGAGCCCAATGCGGGACTCGATCCCCGGGCACTGGGATCATGACCTGAGCCGAAGGCAGCCGCCCAACCAACTGAGCCACCGAGGCGTCCCTCATCATTTGTTTGTAATTCAAGTTACAGTGCATTAACTAAGAGTATAATAATCTAATCACAATTGATTGGTAGTTGTTTTCTTGATATGACTACAACCCATCTTCAGCTAAAACTTACTTTGAAGTGAATTACAGTAAAATTAATGATGTTGTTACTTTTATTTATTTCTTTTTCCTCTAGGGTTAGAATATATGGACTTTATTTATTAATTTTTTTCAAGTTTTTATTTAAATTCCAATTAGTTCATATACAGTATACTACTAGTTTCAGGGGTTGAATTTAGTGATCCAACACTCAGAGTTTATCACAACAAATGCCCTCCTGAATCCCCATCACTCAGTTAGCCCATCCACCTTCCCATATCCCCTCAGCAACCCTCAGTTTGTTCTCTATAGTTATAAGTCTGTGGAATTATTGGACTTTATACTGATCTCACTCATGTCACATTTGGTGATGCTTTTTGACCCCATATTTAAAGTTTTGGGAAACTTCAGATATGTCCTTAATTAAAATTTATTTATCTGTATATGGTATTTTTATAATTATCATTTATTATATAAGGTATGTTATAGATTGTCAGGAAATAACACTCACATATCCTTCTATCTCTCTTAGATCCCTTCTCTATCCTGACCTCCCTTACAGTATTTGGTTGACACAGAACACAATAACTTTAAATGAAATTTAGTTAAAAAATACAGAGAAGAGGAATGAAAAATTATGACATTTGAAGAAAACAACTGAGTAAGAGGCATAAGTGAGGGTGAGGCAGAAATAAAACAAATTGAAGGAGGAAGAAAAGACTCCAGTGTGTGTTGAAGAGAATAGGGTGACAGGTTTGGGCAGATGGCTAGCAAGCAGAATTAATTTTGAATAAGCAAGATACCTGAATGTGTAATCAGGGGATAGAAAAATGCTATAATTGTATAAATGACAGCCTTAAAATTGCTTTAATATAGGGACACCTGGGTGGCTCAGTTGGTTAAGCGGCTGCCTTTGGCTCAGGTCATGATCCCAGCGTCCTGGGATCGAGTCCCACATCGGGCTCTTTGCTCGGCAGGGAGCCTGCTTCTCCCTCTGCCTCTGCCTGCCACTCTTTCTGCCTGTGCTCGTTCTCTCTCTGACAAATAAATAAATTTTAAAAAAATCTTAAAAAAAATTGCTTTCATATATATATAAATAATACCTGCATGACAAATGGAATTAATAAGGCTAATTCATTACTTCCAAAAATAAGGAAAATCCCTTTCTGGTAGTTGGGTTAACCCTTTGCAGGACCTTTTAATACCATTATAAAAGTACTGTATTTTGTGCCCTATGATTTTTTTTTTTTTGGTATATGTGTGATTATAGAGTCACTGCCAGTTATAAAGCAGGGAATGATTAAACACTTTTGACATACAAGATTATGCAGCATTTTGAATACATGTGTAATACTCTTAATTAATAAATCAAAAGCCACAATCAATGTAAGGGAAAAATAGAATAGCATAGGAAGAAAAGAAAAGAAAAGAAAAGAAAAGAAAAGAAAAGAAAAGAAAGGGAAAAGAAATTAAAGACAGTTCACCCAACCATTTACATACAGTCAATCCAAATTCCAATTAAAATGTCAAGGCTATATTAAATCAGCTTTCAGCATACAAGAACTTAAGAGATTTTTGCACCCACCATTCTTTCTTGGAAAATTTGCCACATCAGGGGCAGCAGATTTTTTTCCATTAATGGCCAGACAGGAAATAATTTTCACTTTGTCAGCCATATGCTCTTGGCTGCAACTCCTCAACTTTTGTAGTTCATTGTGAAAGAGATATAGACAGTATGTAAACAGGTGGGTATGACTGTTCCAGTACAACTCTATATTTGGCCCATGAGATGTAGTCTGCCAGCCCCTATACTATATGATAAGCTTCATTTAGCCATATGATCAATGGGAAAACTTCAGTATAAGAACTGATATGGGACATTTGAAAATATATGAATGTACATACAAAACAAAGGTGAGAATGGCAGTGATATATTAATGTGCAAGTGCTATATATTGTATCAAAGTACAAATAATGCAACCAAAACATTAGAAGAAGAGAAGGAACAGAAAAAATAGAAATAAAAAGCCATTTTTTGGTTATAGTTAATTTGTAGATGTGAAAGTATAACCAAAACAAGTAGTAAAAAATACTAAAATACTAAAAATAGTAAAAAATAAAATAGGAGAACAGAGATCAAGTGTATTAAAAAGTGTAAGTATTCAAATTTCAATAGAAGAAAATGCAAACCTTCCTAAATTATTTTAAAGAGCAAAATATACATATCTCGTCAATTAAGAAACAGCATGTCTAACAAAATACACATTATAAAATATTTTGATAGAAGGATGCCTGGACCTCAGTTGATAGAGCATGTGACTCTTGATCTTGGGGGCAAAAGTTGGAGCCCCATTTGGGGCACAGATTTTACTGAAAAATAAATAAATAAATAAATAAATAAAATCTTAAAAATATTTTTATAGACTCAAGACAAAACATAATAGTAATAAAAAATAAATGTGAAAGAAATAAATTACCCAATAATAGAAAAAAATAATTTCAATTTGTCCCACTAGATAAAACTTGTCTATAGTTGTATACCTGAGATGCATATAAAATAAAGTAATTCAGAAAGGCGAGATATAAAGAACAAGACAAAAAAATGCAGATAAAAACTACAGATAGCAGGTAAGTGAATCTAATATCTAAGCAGAGTTCAAAACCATAAGCTAAAGATATCAAAGAAGAACATGATTCAACATTAAAATCTACCATCTTAAAAAAAAGAATCTACCATCTTCAGTGGTGATACAGTAATAACATAGGAATACTTAGGACTATTTACACATCAACAAGACTCATGAAATTAAAACTGCAGGTATTTCAAGAAGACTACAAAGAAAGTCATTAATAAGGAAACTCTTATCAGCTCTTTCAGTAGGATATAGATCACATGGACAAAAATAAGTAAGAAGATAGAATATCTAAATAATCTATAGGATTGATATTAATATGTCTTACAGGTTTACTTTAGGCACATAAGTGTTAAAAATTTACATTTTATTTCTGGGGAAAAAAGTATCTTATCAAGGCACATTTGTCAAAGGAGTTGAGAATAGAGATTTTATTGAGATTATGTACTCTTTCATTTACATTTGAATGACTTTCCCCAAATCTCACACATTACATTCTACATTTATTTCTTGCCTGACTGCATTGAGTCTAGAGACTCAATCTTTCATTCTTGGGAAGGGTAGAGGAAGCCATTTTTTTTTTCATTATGAAAGACAAACAAAATTTGCATGACAAAACAGCACAAATTAAGTCAAAAGATAACTGACGAACTGGAGAAAATACATAAGACATATACTTCAAACTGTTAATATCGAAAGAGCTAAAAAAAAAAAAAATTGAGGGAGCCAGAACCAAAGACCCAACAGGAAAGTATATATTTTTAACCTTCTTGTGCTTCTAATTGCCTTAGCCATCTACTTCTGGTGGGGAAAGACTGATTATTTATGAAGTTTCTGGTCATCTACACTATGCTTCAATTTTGAATCAAAATGGGAAATGAGTTTGGGGAGAAAATTTTTTTTAACAGAAATAAAGCCACATAATTATATCAGCATGAATTACAAATCACAGTAGCCTAAGGAAAAGAAGTCAGAGGGGTTTTCAGGGAGAGAAGGTGACTGGATGAGTTGCTTGAGAAACTAGAGTGTAAATTTAACATAGAAAACCAGCGTGCTCCTGTGCACATGCATGTGTGTATGCATGAAATAAATACATCAGGTTTTAGAGATATATATACCTTGTAATGGGTAGTTATACTGATTATGAGTTTATTAAGCTAGGAGAAAGGAGTCAATTTTAGGCAGAATTTAGAATATGCAGTGAATGTTTGATGCCATCAATATTCCCTTAATCCCACCTTTGAAATCTAATTCTCTCCTTTCTACTTTTTAAAAGTCTATTGTAATATCTCTTCACACACACTAAGTATTACCTGACTGATCAGGGCTTAGAGGGCTATCTGAAGGGCATTTGCATTTTGCAAAGTACTTGAAGTGTGAATGCCATGGGTCGGATATCAGAGAGACAATATAGAGGCCATCAGACCTTTCCAAAATTCTTGAAACTGGGTTATGCTTACTCTGAGTAAAGCTTTCCTGTGCACATTTATTTTAACCAAAAGCATGGTTATACATACCAATTGCCTTATCTTGAGACTGCTAGACTACTAAGTCATCCTTCCTCCAACCACCTTTGTTCTGATTTAATACAAAAATTCAAATTCTCCCTATTGTTTGTAGCTTTTTATTTAGACTAAATAATATTCACTTATCCATTTTTAATAAAAACAAATTTAGACAAGTGTCAGAAAAGTTTCCACATCATAAATGAAATAAATTTAATTCTTTGAACTTTCTATGCCAATTTGCTTCCTAATAAGCTCATCCATGTAAATTGCCCGAGTCACTAGTCACTCTATGCCTGGCTAATTTTGTTAGCTGCATGGGAGATTATCTCTAAGTATTATACTAATGGCATTTAAAGACTATTTTTAAAATAAAAAGACTATTATTACATGTCAATAAAGAAAAGATTATCTACTTCTCTATAGCATATATATTTTGGTTATTGAAATTTTGTAGGGATGACAAGTATATAAAGGGGAACTACACATACTTCTGATTCCATAACATTCATTCAGTTTAGCAGAATTAAGAAAAAAAATGAATATAAGGCCAGCAGAAATGGCTTATACATTTTTTTTCTCCTGACAAGCTTGTATTAATTGATCATTCTCAGTACTGAAGGAAATTTAAGGAAAATAAATTTAAAAATTCCCCAGCTATTGAAACCATTATGGGGTTACTTTTTAAAGGCCATAGCACATAAAAATCATGAAAGTTCATTTTGCTTTTTGATTAAGAACATAATCTTTTTTTCAAAGATTTTATTTATTTATTTGAGAGAGACAGAGTGAGACAGAGAGAATGAGCAGGAAGAGAAGCAAAGGGACAAGCAGACACAGGGCTCAACAGGGGGCTCTATCCCAGGACCCTGAGATCATGAACCGAGATTAAGTCAGACACCTAACTGACTGAGCCACCCAAGGTGCCCCAAGAACATAATCATTATTCATATTTTGCTTTCTTCAGTGGATAAAAAGAAATACAATTTTTCCCCATTGAGAATGATATTCACTGTGGGTTTTTCATAGATCGTTTTGATGATATTGAGGTATGTACCCTCTATCCCTACACTTTGAAGAGTTTTGATCAAGAAAGAACACTGTGCTTTTTCAGCAACTATTGAGAGTATCATATGGTTCTTATTCTTTCTTGTATTAATATATTGTATCACACTGATTGATTTGTGGATGTTGAGCCAACCTTGCAGCCCAGGAATAAATCCCATTTAGTTGTGCTGAATAATCCTTTTAATGTACTGCTGGTTCCTATTGGCTAGTATTTTGGTGAGAATTTTTGCATCCGTGTTCATCAAGGATATTGGTCTGTAGTTCTTCATTTTGGTAGGGTTTTTGTCTGGTTTTGGGATCAAGGAATGTTGGCCTCATAAAATGAGTTTGGAAGTTATCCTTCCATTTTTGTTTTTTGGAACAGTTTCAGGAAAACATCTTTAAATGTTTAATAGAATTTCCCTGGGAAGCCGTCTGGCCCCGGGCTCTTGTTTGTTGTGTATTCTGTTGCTTTGAGATGGAATGTTCCAAATATATCTGTCTTGTCCGTCTGGTCCAGTGTGTCATTTAAGGCCTTTATTTCCTTGTTGTTCTTTTGCTTGGATGATCTATCCATTTCACTGAGGGAGATGTTAAAGTCCCCTACTATAATTGTATTATTGTCAATGTGTTTCTTTGATTTTGTTATTAATTGGTTTATATAGTTGGCTGCTCCCATGTTAGGGGCATAGAGATTTAAAATTGTTAGATCTTGTTGGACAGACCCTTTAAATATGATATAGTGTCCTTCCTCTTCTCTTTTCCCCTAAGAGCAGGAACACAGCAGGGATATCCACTATCAGCACTGCTATTCAACATAGTACTAGAAGTCCTAGCCTCAGCAATCAGACAACAAAAAGAAATAAAATGCATCCAAATCAGCAAAGAAGAACTCAAACTCTCACTCTCTGCAGATGATATGATACTGTATGTGGAAAACCCAAAAGACTCCACTCCAAAACTGCTAGAACTCATACAGGAATTCAGTAAAGTGTCAGGATATAAAATCAATGCACAGGAATCAGTTGCATTTCTATACACCAACAGCAAGACAGAAGAAAGAGAAATTAAGGAGTCGATCCCATTTACAATTGCACCCAAAACCATAAGATACCTAGGAATAAACCTAACCAAAGAGGCAAAGAATCTGTACTCAGAAAACTACAAAGTAATCATGAAAGAAATTGAGGAAGACAAAAAGAAATGGAAAAACGTTCCATGCTCATGGATTGGAAGAACAAATATTGTGAAAATGTCTATGCTACCTAAAACAATTTACATGTTTAATGCAATCCCTGTTAAAATACCGGTTAAAATACCGTCCATTTTTTTTTTCAAAGAAATGGGACAAATAAATCTAAAATTTATATGGAACCAGAAAAGACCTCAAATAGCCAGAGCAATGTTGAAAAAGAAAGCCAAAGTTGGTGTCATCACAATTCCAGACCTTAAATTCTATTACAGAGGTGTAATCATCAAGACAGTAAGGTACTGGCACAAAAACAGACACATAGATCAATAGAACAGAAGAGAGAGCCCAGAAATGGACCCTCAACGCTATGGTCAACTAATCTTCAACAAAGCAGGAAAGAATTTCCAATGGAAAAAAGACAGTCTCTTTAACAAATGCTGTTGGGAAAATTGGACAGCCACATGCAGAAGAATGAAACTGGACCATTTCCTTACACCACACACGAAAATAGACTCAAAATGGATGAAAGACCTCCATGTGAGACAGGAATCCATCAAAATTCTTGAGGAGAACACAGGCAGCAACCTCTTTGACCTCAGCTGCAGCAAATTCTTCCTACAACATTGCCAAAGGCAAGGGAAGCAAGGGCAAAAATGAAGTATTGGGACTTCATCAAGATCAAAAGCTTTTGCACAGCAAAGGAAACAGTCAACAAAACCAAAAGACAACTGACAGAATGGGAGAAGATATTCAGAAATGACATATCAGATAAAGGGCTAGTAACCCAAATCTATAAAGAACTTATCAAACTCAACACCCAAAGAACAAATAATCCAATCAAGAAATGGGCAGAAGACATGAACAGACATTTCTGCAAAGAAGACGTCCAAATGGCCAACAGACACATGTAAAAGTGCTCAACATCACTCGGCATCAGGGAAATACAAATCAAATCCTCAATGAGATACCTCCTCACACCAGTCAGAATGGCTGAAATAACAAGTCAGGAAACAGCAGATGCTGTCGAGGATGCAGAGGAAGGGGAACCCTCCTACACTGTTGGTGGGAATGCAAGCTGGTGCAGCCACTCTGGAAAATAGTATTGAGGTTCCTCAAAAAGTTAAAAATAGATCTACCCTACGACCCAGCAATCACACTACTGGGTATTTACCCTAAAGACACAAATGTAGTGATCTGAAGGGGCATGTGCACCTGAATGTTTATAGCAGCAATGTCCACAATAGCCAAACTATGGAAAGAACCTAAATGTCCATCAACAGATGAATGGATAAAGAAGTGGTGTGTATATACAATGGAATACTATGCAGTCATCAAAAGAAATGAAATCTTGCCATTTGCAATGATGTGGATGGAACTAGAGGGTATTATGCTGAGTGAAATAGCTCTATCAGAAAAACACAATTATTATATGATCTCCCTGATATGAGGAATTTGAGAGGCAGAGTGGATTTGGGGGATAGAGAGGGAAAAAAATGAAAGAAGATGGGATCAGGAGAGAGACAAACCATAAGAGAGTCTTAATCTCACAAAACAAACTGGGGGTTTCTCAGGGGAGGGAGTGTGTGGAGAAGGTGGTTGGGTTATGGACATTGGGGAGGGTATGTGATATGGTGAGTGCTGTAAAGTGTGCAAGCCTGATGATTCACAGATCTGTATTTGCCCCTGGGGCAAATAATACATTATATGTTAATAAAAATAATTAAAAAAAAGAAATACAAAGAGCAATGGATACTTTTCTCCCCCTTTTGTGCATGTGTGTGTGTGTGTGTGTGTGTGTATTTTTTATTGTGGTAAGAACACAGCATGAAACTGATGAAATTTTTAAGTTACAATATGGTATTGTTGGCTATAGGCACAATGTTGTACAGAAGGTATCTAGAATTTATTCATCTTACAGAACTAAAACTACATTTTTGAGATTAGCAGGAAAAAGGAAAAGTTTCTGGGAGATTCCACTGCTCTGTGCAAGAGTGCATGTTTGTACATATAAATAAAAGGAATGATAGCTTTTGCATGACATAGTAAACTGGCAAGAGCATTGAGACTGACTGCATCATTTCTAAGTTTGAGTCTAAATATCGCCACTTACAAAATGTGTAACTTTGAAATTATTCTTAAAAAAGTCTTTTAAATAAACATAGTAATAGTAGTAGTCAGTAATAACTGACTCTCAGAATTACGAGAAGAAGGAAGGTAAACAATGTACAGGTTTTATTTTGTTTTGAAGTGTAGAGTACTAACATATATAAGTAAATATGTTTTTATTAGAACCATATCTGATGTTTTATTAATGTACAATATTCCTTAGGGTATCCTATGAGACAAAATTTGCCACTAAATGATTGCTTTTCTGGTGTTGGGGGGGGGCAATTGTTTTGCTTGAGAGAACAAGCAAGAATTGATGTGGACACAGAGATTCAGACCAATGCCATTGTCTTAAAAGTTTACACTTTAAGTTAAAGTTAAATGTTTACACAAACATTCATAGATTGTACATGAGACATATATATCTCCTGATATATCAGGGCACCTTATTTTCATTCTCAGTTCTATTACTAATTTGCATACCACTGGTCCTCAGTTTTCTACAAGTATAAAATATCCAAAGGAGATATTCATTTTATTCAGACGGGATAAGAGAGTCACCAATGGAGGGTCAAGAAGATGGGCCAAGAAGAGGGTCAAGAAAATCACAAAAGTCTGATGTGACGTTAGGCTCTGGAGAGCCCTGCCTACCTCACTTCACGCAGTGCAGTTCTGCTTTTATCTTCCCCAGTTTCATGAAAGATCAACTATACAAAAATCGTCCCAAACATGAAAATATAAAGACCCTTGTGGCTCTAATATCCTATGATTTTAAAATTCTATATAAAGCTCTGTCAGGGAAAATTCAGAATCCTCGCATGTGTACGATAAATGTCATGGTTGTATTACTTTCAACAAAAGAAGATAAAACAGCAGTCTCTATGCTTTATTCCCATGGCATGACGAATGCATATTCACACACGATGTTATGCATATCTCTCCTCAGTTACTACGCTTTTACATTGATGATGATGGGACAGAGCTAACCAGAAAAGGATTGGAATATTCTGCAGGTAAGGCAGTCAAAGAGGCAGGCAGAAACTGAATTATTAGATAGGAGAAGAGGAGGATGTAAGTAATAAGATTGCTGCAGGACCATCTGAGAGAACCAAGAATTACAGGTTTAAATCAGCAAGATCCAGAGTACAGGTAGACAGACCACCAAGACCTCTTTCCGAATCTCTCTAGCATGAGATCTAGTGGTAGCAGGTAGGAAATCTCTGAGGTAGGAAAAAGTGATGTTGTGATCTCTGAGGTAGGAAAAAGTGATGTTGTGTGGGAAAAGTTGCAGGGATGCAATTTTTGTTGGCAAATGTGCTTTCTGTTTTATATTGACATCCTTGAACTGGCTCTATTAAGGATCATTGTTTAAATAACAACTAATAGGGGGCACCTGGGTGGCTCAGTGGGTTAAGGCCTCTGCCTTCGGCTCAGGTCATGGTCTCAGGGTCCTGGGATCGAGCCCCACGTCGGGCTCTCTGCTCAGCGGGGAGCCTGCTTCCTCCTCTCTCTCTGCCTGCCTCTCTGACTACTTGTAATCTCTGTCTACCAAATAAATAAATAAAATCTTACAAAAAAATAAATAGCAACTAATATCTAAGGTGATTTATTTCGGCAAAAATTACTCAAAAATTGAAAGCATTTGGGAGGCACCACAGAAGGAATTAAAAAGAAGTATGATGAATCTAGAAAGACACTGATCTTCACAGTGAAGCATGAAGAGAAAAGCAGATGAATAGTAGACTGTCAAAGTTTTTCATATTATTTGGATTTAACTTGAACGTGAGTATTTTATGCATTTAAATAAAACAAAATTATTTCTATAATATTCCAGATGAGAATTTTGTAAGTGAAGAGAAGACAAAAAGACCCTAGTAAAATTTGAGATTTTGTCTCTGTTCATTTTTCAATCGAGAAGGACCTATGTATGGCATGCTGTACTCTGGAGTATGCACCCAAGGCTGAATGATACAGTCAATCTGTTCTCAACACAGAGGGTAAGGGATAGAAAAAGAGAGTCAATGGAATGTAATACTGTAAACTTCACAATTAAAATACCTGCAAACTGCTGTGTTAGCATATATGAAAAATCCTTTTCCTGGTGTTCATCTGACATCACTTGAATTTTTATGGGTGAGAGGACTCATATTTTAACTGTCCATATTCAAACATGGACAAGATATCAGCTCTGAAGTCCAAAGTGAAAAATCAATTGAGTCTAAATAAACGCCTTGCCAGTCGCTGCCGTCAAAAGCACAGTGTATGTTATGTTGGAAAAAAGCCAACTTGAGGTTTTAAGATAACAGCATGTTGCAGTTGGGTAGGGGATGAATCAATTGTCCTATCTTCAAAGCAGCATTATATAATTTGATATTGGAATTCATTATTTAAAAATAATCTTATTGAGAATAGGTTGAATAGTATAAATTGGATATTATTTTAAATCATAATATAATGCATATTCCTTATATCATTCTCTTCTTTTTGACCAATAGGTTGAGTTTTTATGCATGATTGTTCTTTTTTAAGAAAGCCATCTTTTTAAAAAAATTGCATTCTATTAGTAAAAATAAACTTGCTTTTAATATTAAAAAACAAAAATATTACCAGTTAGAATGGCCAAAATTAGCAAGACAGGAAACAACGTGTGTTGGAGAGGATGTGGAGAAAGGGGAATCCTCTTACACTGTTGGTGAGAATGCACGTTGGTGCAGCCACTCTGGAGAACAGTGTGGAGATTCCTCAAGAAGTTAAAAATAGAGCTTCCCTCTGACCCTGCAATTGCGCTACTGGGTATTTACCCCAAAGATACAGATGTGGTGAAAAGAAGGGCCATCTGTACCCAATGTTTATAGCAGCAATGGCCACGGTCACCAAACTGTGGAAAGAACCAAGATGCCCTTCAATGGACGAATGGATAAGGAAGATGTGGTCCATATACACTATGGAGTATTATGCCTCCATCAGAAAGGATGAATACCCAACTTTTGTAGCAACATGGACAGGACTGGAAGAGATTATGCTGAGTGAAATAAGTCAAGCAGAGAGAGTCAATTATCATAT
>PISX010008704.1:0-80206 GCA_004024625.1 Mellivora capensis | reverse complement strand
ACAGTGTAGGAGGGTTCCCCTTTCTCCACATCCTCGCCAGCATCTGTCATTTCCTGACTTGTTAATTTTAGCCATTCTGACTGGTGTGAGGTGATATCTCATTGTGGTTTTAATTTGTATTTCCCTGATGCTGAGTGATGTGGAGCACTTTTTCATGTGTCTGTTGGCCATCTGGATGTCTTCTTTGCAGAAATGTCTGCAGAAATCTCTGCCCATTTCTTGATTGGATTATTTGTTCTTTGGGTGTTGAGTTTGATAAGTTCTTTATAGATTTTGGACACTAGCCCTTTATCTGATATGTCCTTTGCAAATGTCTTCTCCCATTCTGTCAGTTGTCTTTTGGTTTTGTTGACTGTTTCCTTTGCTGTGCAAAAGCTTTTGATCTTGATGAAATCCCAATAGTTCCTTTTTGCCCTTGCTTCCATTGCCTTTGGCGATGTTCCTAGGAAGATGTTGCTGCGGCTGAGGTCGAAGAGGTTGCTGCCTGCGTTCTCCTCAAGGATTTTGATGGATTCCTTTCTCACATTGAGATCCTTCATCCATTTTGAATCTATTTTTGTGTGTGGTGTAAGGAAATGGTCCAATTATATCTGACTAATATATCTTAGTACATAGTGATCTACTTCATTTTTTTGTGATGTCTACATGGCACCCATTTTATCTTACTTAAATATTCCCTCATTGGGTGTTATACTTAACTAATGAATCATTGAACACTACATCAAAAACTAATTATTTACTGTACAGTGGTTAACTGAACATAATAAAAAACAGAAATAAATATTCCGTCATCGATGGACATTTTGGTTACCTTCAGGGTTTTGTTATTACAAATAATACTGGTATGTCATTGTTATTACAAATAATATTGGTGCCATAGCCATTAATCTTGCTTATTGAATAATTATGGCTTTCTACCTCCTAGCATCTGGTGATTGACTTTCTGTGTTGTCATATGTCCAGTCCTGGCAAAGCATTAATTTCCTGTGTGAGATTCTCCAGAGCCTTTTCACCCTTTCCTGCTTCAATCAGCAGTGTTACTGATAGTTAATGCTCTATCAAGATTCTGAAATGAGGATGACCATTATGAGCAGAGAGACCTTTCTCCCCACCCTCCAAATACCTACACTGGCCATACAAAATGAAAGAAAAATGAACTTTTTTTCTTGCCTTTTCTTTTCTTTCTTTTTAGAAAAATAAACTTTAAAAAAAAATTTATCAGAGAGAGAGAGGGAGAGAGAGCGAGCGAGCACAGGCAGACAGAGTGGCAGGCAGAGGCAGAGGGAGAAGCAGGCTCCCTGCTGAGCAAGGAGCCCGATGTGGGACTCGATCCCAGGACGCTTGGGATCATGACCTGAGCCGCTTAACCAACTGAGCCACCCAGGCAGCCCAATAAACATTTTTTTAAAAATTAAAAGCCACTAGTATTTTGTGGTTGCTTACTGTCATGGAATGACCTGGTCTGTCCTGAGGGCCACACTGTACTGCTTGTATTCATTAGTTCAGAAACTTTAAAAAAAGAAAAAGTAAAATGAGGTTCATCTGGCATGATTTAGAATCATAGAATTCTAGAAGTTATTCTTTGAAGGTTGCTATTTCAGTTACTCTTCCTTGTAAAAATTCATCTCCTAAATCATATGTTTTAGAATCTTTTTAATGGGTGAATAAATTCCCTTGTCTTTAGTTTGTGAAACCCCACTCCTTCTGTTTATCTATTCATCAGCTGATGGACATTTACATTGTTTCCACTTACTGACAATAATGAATGATGCTTCTATGAACATCAAATACAAATTTTTGGGTGAATATTAGTTTCCATTTCTCTTGGATATATACACGTAGGACTAGAAATGCTGAGTCATATGATAACTCTATATTTAACTTTTTGAGAAACTGCCAAACTCTTTTCCAAAATGGTTGCACAATTTTGCATTCCTACCAACAATGTATGAAGATTCTAATTTCTTCACATCCTCATCAAAACTTGTTATCATCCATAACATAAAACTATAGCCATTTTAGTGGGTGTGAAGCTTCTCATTGTGATTTTGATCGGCATTTCTCTAATGACTAATGATGTTGGTCATCTTTTCATCATTTATTGCCCATTTGTATACCTTCTTTGGAGAAATTCCTGCTTAAATGCTTTGCTCATTTTTGAGTTGTCTTTTCACTATTGAGTCAGTAGAGTTCTTTACATATTTTTGCTTTAAACCCCTATTTTCTCCCTTTCTGTAGATTATCTTTTCATTGTCTTGGTGGTATCCTTTGAAGCACAAAAGTTTTAAATTTTGATGAAGTGCACTTCATCTAATTTTTCTTTTTTAGTTCATACTTTGGATGTCATATCTATTGCCTAATCCAAGGTCATGGAGATTTGGTTCTACTTTTTCTTTTTCTAGAGTTTTATATTTTTAGCTCTTACATTTAAATATATGATTTACTTTCAGTTAATTTTTGTGTACGATCTAAGGAACTTTACTTTTTTGTATGTGGATATCCAGTTGTTCCAGCACCATTTATTTTAAAGACATTTTTCCTGTTCTTAAAACTGGAAATATTTTTGCTTGTTTCCAGGCTACTACCATGTTTCCTGGATGAACTCAACATCTGAGTCATTCACAGATTATTTTAGTATTCTCTGGGATGTTAATGGCTTAAGATCAAAAGATTTAATGTGCTTTAGAAAGACTAGGTATACTTATAATCTCACCTTTTATTATGGTTCCTATTCCTATTTTTCCATATTCTATCATTTTTCACTCTGAACTACTTTCTTCACTGAAATGATAAGGACAAAACAGAAATGAATGGATTCTGTCTCTCTCTCTCCTGTTAACTTACACCATTGACTCCAAATAAATTTACTTCCTCCTTTTTATTCTCCTTAGCTAGCAAAGCTCTCTTTCTTTTTCAAAAATCTATGTGAGAGAGGGAATGAGAGTGAATGAGCATGGGGAGGGATAGAGGTGGGGGGAAGGGGAGATAAGGGGTAATGTAGGGGGAGAAGGGAAGCAGATTCCCTGATGAGGAGGGAGTCTGATGTTGGGCTCAATCCCAGGACCCTGGGCTCATGACCTGGGCTGAAGACAGACACTTAACCAGATGCGTCACCCAGATGCCCTGCCTTACTAAGCTTTTCTATCATCCTTAGGATTTTGCCCAACTTTAAGCTAATTGTAGACTTTATATTTTCTGTAAATTGGTGACTTATCTTATTAGAAATGAAAGTTGTTATTAATATTTTTTGGTTTAGTCAGCTGCTACCATCTTCCATGGCACTAACATATTTACACAGACCTTAATTCCAATTAAAAGTTTTGGATGTGAGGGGCGCCTGAGTGGCTCAGTGGGTTAAAGCCTCTGCCTTCGGCTCTGGTCATGATCCCAGAGTCCTGGGATAGAGGCCTGCATCCGGGTCTCTGCTTGGCGGGGAGCCTGCTTTCCCCTCTCTCTCTGCCTGCCTCTCTGCCTACTTGTAATCTCTGTCTATATAAAAAAAAATGTTTTGAATGTGAAAAAAATTGGTATAATCTATCTTTTAGCTTTTTACGTTGAAAAATTTCAAAGTTAGAGAGAAGTTACAATATAATGAGTACACCCATTTTAAACATTTTGTCACATTTACCCTCTCTCCCTCTTTAATATACATACACATATGTATGTATATTTGTTTTACATATATATTATGTATCAACATACATATTTTTTCTGAGTCACTTGGAGATAAGTTGTAGACACCACAACTCCTCAGCCATAAAAGCTTTGGCATAAAATTTCCAAGATTAAGTATAATGCCACAAAATATCTTTCTCTCTTTTTTTAAGATCCAAAATTCTACTTTGTTGTTATATCTCTTGAGTCTTATTAATATGGAGATTTTTAAAAATTATTATTATATTGGCTCAAGGAATAGGTCAGGCCAGGTTTCTTACAAAATATACCACATTCTGGATTTATCTGCTTGTTTCTTCCTGTTTGACTTGCTTCAATATCCTCTATATATCCTTTAAGTTTTCGCTTATATCTAGACCAGGGCTGCTCAGGTTTGGCACTATTTACATTTTGGGCCAGATAATTCTTCATTGTGGGAAAACTGTGTTGTCCATTGTGTAATGTTTAGCAGTACTCATTAGATGCAGTAACACTCCCCACCCCCCAGGTTATGACAACTGAAAATGTCTCCCGGCATTGTCAAATATACCCATTTGGGTAAGGGATAAGGAGTAGGGTGCCA
The DNA here is from genome assembly GCA_004024625.1 of Mellivora capensis. Classification (NCBI taxonomy): domain Eukaryota; kingdom Metazoa; phylum Chordata; class Mammalia; order Carnivora; family Mustelidae; genus Mellivora; species Mellivora capensis. The sequence goes on along the minus strand of PISX010008704.1, from coordinate 75,969 downwards.
GCTCCTGGATGGGAACTACTGTCTAGAAGCTTGATTAAATTCAGGTTAAACAATTTTGGAAAGAATATTTCTTAGAAGATGTTGTGTATTTTGCATCATGTGCTTCATCAGTAAGCACATAATGTCAGATTGTCCCATTAGTGATTCTAACTCTAGTCATCGGGTTAAGGCAGTGATTTTCTTTTTTACTGCAAAGGTACATTTTTTCTTTTGTAATAATTAAGTTATGGCTTGATACCTTAAGACTGTGTGAAGATCCTGTACTCCTACGATCTTTCACCAATGGCTCTTAGCATCTTTTGATGAACTTTGCCTCAATCAATTGTGAATGAATCAGAAAATGGTCATTTTTCTAATTCTATCAATTGTTCTACATTTATTCTCTGGGATACCTCTGAAAGAAAAGCTTTCATCCTTTCACCTTTTATTTATCTTTTTTATGATTTTATTTTTAATAATCTCTATATCCAATGTGGGGCTTGAATTTACAACCCCAAGCTCAAGAGTCACATGCTTTACCAATTGAGTCAGCCAAGGCTCCACTTGTTTTTAGTGCCATTCTGAAAGCATGTATTTTACTTATTTTTAAAAATTCAACAAAGTATCATCACTGTTTTTGATGGTAATATTGTCCCAAGTTTTTCCAGGGAATCCTCAACCCATTCTTCAAAACACTTAGAGTAAGGAGATAATCTTCCAGCATTTTATTAAAGTTACTGTAAGCGCTACGCAATGGTAAATTCTTACTACACTGCACTGTGAGAACAAACGTGTTCACATTTAGCCAGTGAAGAATTCTGATACTAGGACAGCATATCATTTTTATAGTTAATAACTTATACTAATTGCAAAATGTAAATAATTGGTAAGAGTAGATCCTATTTAACAGCCAATAGAAATTATTAGCAATTTGAGTCATCTATTTACGTTCAGAAGGGCAAATCTTTTCCTGACTACTGAACAGGTTAACTGGTGCTATTCAAGTGAAATATACTTGTAGTATGTGGATGGCCGAAACACAAATTGCAAATTGCAAAGAGTAGGATGGAATTACTTCTGATTCTAAGCACATGGAAATATCTTTTATTAAAAGAAGTACCTAAGCAAGGTGCTTGAAAACATATCTCGATAGCATTAGAAGCATCGCGATTTTAAAACTATAACTTGGGAAGCCCAAACGGAGTTTCCCAATTAAAAGGAGAAACATTTGTATTGAGTTTTAGCTCCACCCATGGCAATTATTTCCTTCCTTCTGTAACTGTCAATTTCCTCCCCAATCCCAGGAACGGCTCTGTCCAGTTCCGCAGTCTCTGCTTCAGGTCTGTGTTTGTGATGATGGTTTCAGATGAGGCAGCGGCCGGTGATGGGGCTTAAGATGGGGTTTCTCCCCGTGACTTGACAGTTGGGGCCCGAGGCACACAGAAGCGTCTCCCCGGAGCAGCCACAGAGGGGGGTAAACCATGGAAGGCGGAGCAAATTTTTAGGGAGTGTCCCCCCCGCCCGAGGCCCCCCTTCCATCTGCTCCTCTCCGATTGGCTGTCGTAAGTCCCAGCCGACCTATCGTGCTGGAGCGTCTAACGCGTCGTTCGGCGACGCCGCCGCGCAGGCTCACTCGGGGACCCGCCCCTGCGCTTCAGCCCTCTGGAGAGCCGGATAGCAGCTAGGGGGCAAGCCCGGATATGCCGGTGCCAGCTGTGACGGGGCCGCGCTGGGACTTTGGACGTTCCAGTGGCAGAGCGAGACCCGTGACAGAGCGACAGAGAAAACAAACACTGACACAACTGCCCGATTTACCCATGTCCATTAAGTTCAGGTGTTCTTGTGCTCCAACCTCCTACAAACTGATTTGCCTGTGGGGACTCGAAAAAAATGCGACTTTCTTTTCTTTGTGTCGGGCCAGATCGAAAAGCAGAGTGAATGGAGCGAATCTTTATTTTAAGAAAGTAAACTTTTCTCCAACGCACAGTGGCTGGCAACACCTCTTTCGTTGAGTTTCACTGTCCCCAGACTGGAAGCACTGCCCCTCCACCGACCCGGCGTCTCAACTCTGGCACACCCTGGCCTCTGGTGAAGTGACTGGCTGTCGGCGCTGGAAAGCGGCCGTGACTTTACGCTCTGCAAAGAAAAAAGTCCGCATTAGTTTCCAAGGTGTGCAACTCAGAAAAGTGAGCCAAAACAAAAAATAACCAGGCTTCGGTGGAAAGCGAAGTCTCGTAGTCCTTGCTCACAAACCGGCCTGCGATTTCCAGACCCCAGCCGGCGTGCGCGGCATCACGGCCCCCGGCGGGCTGCAACCTCCAAGCCCCACGCCAGGCCGGCCCCTGCGGCCGCTCGGAAAACGCGGCGAGCGGAACCCGCACGCGGAAGCGCCGGCCGCACTGAGCATGCCCAGTTGCAGAGCCGACCAGAGGAGTTTTTTTTTTTTTTTCTTTTCTTTCTTTCGGTTTTTTTTTTTCTTTCTTTCTTCTTCTTCTTCTTTTTTTTTCTTTTCTTTTTTTTTTTTTGGTCTCAAGTAGGAGGCCTACCCCCCACCCCCACCCCAGCCCCCCACCACCCCCGGCCTAAGCAGCTACCATGTCTGAGGTTCCCGGCGCGGCGTTGTCCCAGGCGGGTTGGTAAGTGGCGAGTCCCGCTGGCCGCTCAGCCGCGGCCGCGGGTCGGGGCCCCGAGGAGTGTTGGGGTTGGGGGCGGTGGGGTGCGTGTCGGGGTAGGCGGAGGCCGCCGCCCGCCCCCGGCCTCTCCCCGGGCCCTCCGGGCCGGCTCCGCCCCCGGCGCCACGCGGAGCCGAGCGAGTCCCCCAGCTTCCCTCGGGGCGGCGGCGGCGGCGCGGCCTGGGCCCCGGGCGGCGGGCGGCGGGCCGGGGAGAGGCCGGAGGATGCGGGCCGAGCAGGCAGGGTGGCCGGCGGCCCAGGCCCGAGCGCATTCGCCCGGGAAGACCTGCCACGCCGTCCGCGCCGCTCTGGGGAGTGTTGCTGCGGCGGGACGAGGGGAGGCGAGGGCTGGAGGGACCCAGTGCAGCGGAGAGGGGCGAGCGCGGCCGGAGCCCGCGGGCCCGCAGGGAGTTGAGGGCCCACCAGGGCAAAGCCCGTGCTGCAACCGGGCCGCCTCTTCTTTCTCCTAATTTCAGAGTAGTGTGTACCGACCGGTGTGAAGCTGCCCTCCGTGGCTCACACACAACTTCTGAAGCTAAGAATGACCTCATTGTCAACTCGTGTGGGTGCTCCGTAGAACTTTTCTTGAAGCGATGGCAGTGTTCTGATTTTTAAAGACGTTTCATGTTAAGATTTTAGAATCTGAAAGCAGTTTAAAAAAATGCGAAATTAAGCAGTTTCTGGAACTGAGGCCATTACATTGTTAACATCCAGTTTAATTTAGTAACGCTTTTGCAGGCCTATATAGGCACAGTCTGAGAGGAGGGGTGGGAAGGAGGATGAAAAAGATTTGCCCCAGCTCTCTGGAAGTTCACTATCTTGGTGAAAAGAGGAGAGAGGGAGGCATTACAGGAACAAACATAAAAACGGGAAACAGTGGCAAACTGTGCAGAGAGGCATGCAAATGGGCTATGGAATTGGGAGGGGAAGGAGAGTTCATTTCCTAGAGAAGTAGGTTTTGAAAGATGGTGAGGAAAAAGGCTTTCTAGACAGCCACTGGAGAGGCGACACAGAAGTAGGAAAGTGCTTATTGGTTTGCAGAACTGACACTAGATCCTTGTGGTTCCTGAAAGTAGGGGGGTGTCCAGTGAGGATTAAGACCAGAAAGGTTGGGCCAGGTTATGGCAGCTACAAGTCCCGAAAAGATATGGATTTGATTTTATGAATAAAGTTTTTTACTGGAGTGATATAATAACACCTCTGTTTTGAAGAAGGGCTCCTGGCTGTGCAGGCACTTCACTTTAGAAGTGAGGACTCAGAACTGTTAAGTAACTTTCTGACCTAGGTAGGAAGTGGTGGAGTTCAAAGGTGAGCACAGGGGGGCTGGTTCCCAATCTGGTGCTTTTAACCATTATGCATTGTTGGTCCCATGGTTTTTGCATAGAACACCATTAGGGTAACAGACTTTGAAGGTAAAAACTCACCATACTCAGTTCTATTTTTGTTCTTGAATCTCTACCTTCAGTTTCTTTACCTCACAAGAATGTTTTGTATAATAACCTTGGCTTACTCTTTTACTTGAGTTTCTCTCCATTCTTCATTAAATTGAGCCTTGGTTCTTCAACCTAGTTATATGATTTCATTTACAAACTTGTTGGGTTACTTCTTTCCAACATGACCACACCTCCAGAGGCTAGTCTCATTTATTTTGGTTCCAAACACATACTAAATTGTTCTTTTCTGGACTACAAGCTCTTTAGGGGTGGGGAACTGCATCTTATTTTTTTGTATATTTGTACTGCCAGGGAGCCACTACAGTGTAGGTTCCCAGTAAAGTCTGATACAGTTGACCTTGGAATGCCCCTCTTAATCAGATTCTATAGCCCCTGTCTCTACCCAAGTTTAGATAGTGCCTCCTTTTTTTGTTACTTTGTTATAAGTCCCTAGCAGAGTTATACTGTAACATTTGTTACTTTGTGTTGCAAATGATCTGTTTAACATGTTTCTTCTTCCACCAGACTTTGTTGCTTTTATATGGCAGTGATTCACAAAGGCAATAGTAATTTGTGGGTCTAATAAGACTTTTTCTAAGAGTTACCATGTAATTCCTAATAGGTCTTGAACAGATTAGATTTGTGCCAAAGAAGAGAAAGAGGATCTCCTAGGTGTTCAAGTAGCCTGTATAGATCTTATGTTTAAGTAGAGTCTTACTATGTTAAAATGTAGAATCTCAAAAGTTCAGGCAGAGAAGAGCACTGGAGGGATTTAGGACCGTACAGTAGTTTTGACCAACTCATTCCAGTTCTGACATTCTGAGTTTCCTCTAACTCTTGGGATTCTGTTATTGTTACTGACAAAACCATTTTTTCTTAGTACATAGTCTATACACTTAATTACTTATATGACCTGAAAAGAAATAGATATTAAAACACCTAAACTATTATTAAATCCTTTCTGTCATCTTCACCTAAAATAATAGGTTAGGGCAATATTTTATCTTATAAATAAAGCTCGGGTTTCTGATACATAATTCCAGTTTATGGTTTTTGTTTTGTTTTGAGTAAATTTATCTCCTCTTAAGTCTATTATCTTAAAGACCCCCACAAAATCAATACTTAAAAATACATCTTCAACAATAGCCACTCCAGCAGACATTACAATAATTTTTTTTTCTTTAGTGATGAGTAGCATAGAAAGCAACAGGTTATGCTAATTCAAACTTAAAAGTTTCAGGGACTTTCACAGTATGGTGGTTGTGTTTAAATAATGCACTAAATAGTACATTGATCTCTTGTAGTGTTTAGTTATATGTGTGGAATAAACTTCACAATGAGAGATTTGGCTCAGTTTGTCTCAATAACAGATTTACTTAATGCCTTTTTGTTTTTTCTCTTTGGAGATTCCCCTTAAGGGGGAATTGCGTGTTTCTGCTAACCTTTTGAATCTTTAGAATTTTTATAGAAATATCAACCTTTTGATACCTTAAAAAATAGAAACATGTTAGAACGTAATTAATTGTGATTATGTTTTTGAAAAGGTATTTTCCATAGAATTAGTGATGGCACTAATGGCACAAGCTTAACACCCTTGTGTGCAGATGAGGATACTGGAGCACAGAGAGAATCAAAGATTTGCTCAGTTATAAGTAGCAGATCCAAGAATACTGCTCAAATGTGTGGAATAAAGATTCAAAACTCATTTCCATCAAGCCATGGTGACCATTTCTAATTTAAATTGTTGATCAAAATTAACACATTTTGAAATAGAAAATTGGATTAAAGCATTTTGTGGTGTGTAAATTTACTTTCTCCTTTAGGAAATATAAGGTGCTTATTATGCTTAGGAGTGGTTGATTTTGAAAACAAAGAAAGCTTTATCTTGCAGTGGCTCACTTAAGTGCTGATCAGAGTTACCTGAAAATGGTTAATTCTGTATTTTGCAAAGTCTAAGATTATCTGAAAGGTAAGGCACTATATTATATGTGTTTGGCTTACCTAGCAGTTTTGAGTTGAAGACACTATAAGGTAGCATTAGAAGTAGTGTTTCCATTTTATTCTGAAGGAACATAGTTCATTAGAAACTCCAGATTTCTAACATGCAAGGCTTAACCCGGATGTGCTCTGGGGTTTTTGTTTTTGTGTTTTTGGTGAAGAGGGAAAGGTTAGAGGGGAAATAGAAGGATGAACACACATGTCGTCTTACCTTGTTCCCCTTGAGCTTCACCTTCTCTTTTGTGTTCTATCTCTTTGATTACTGATGCTACCACCATATTGACCATTCTCTGTGTGTATACCACCAAACTCCTTTCCCTTTCTTTCACCTTTGAACAACTAAGAAAGACTACAGCTTAAAAAAAGTCTATAAAAATTTAGTACTAGAGAAGAACAACTGTTAGATAAATAAAATAGGAAGCACAATGGCAGTGTGGAATATAAAGTGAATGCTCTTTTGTCTTGAGGAGCCAGCCCTGTTCCACATGTTGCCTTGAGAAAGCTATTCCAAAGTGGTGCTTTAGGACAATTTGCTGGAATTTCTAATTTCTAACTTTTGACCTATCCACAGATGGAGAGCTTCTTTTCACATGTCATCATGTAGAAGCTTCCTCCCAAAAACATTAATGATCAAGACCAAGAAAGTCAGATTCCTGGTTCCATAGCCCACTCTGCACCTTTCTTGTATGGCTTCTGTTTTCTGAGAGACACACCTCTTCCCCAGGAGATTGCTGGTGAATGATCTGTCTTCAAATGGGAAGCAACATTTACAGCACCATCAGCAGTACTCTACTTTTACCTGCTACACTGTGGCTAACAGTGACATGAGAGAAGTTCATACAAAGGTTGTCTGAAGTTTTGCTCTCTCATATGCCAACATAACTCTTAGGCATAAGTCCATTTGTAAAGAATATTGGTAGTTCTTTATAAGGTGGTATATTAAGTACAAGATACTTTATTATCTAGAATTATAAAATATTTTATCATTACCGCTTTGATATAAACATACTCTTGGTACACGGTTTCGGAAAGGATCAGAACCATTAAAACACTTTTTTAGCCAAAACAATAATAGATCGTGTTGAAGAATACCAGAAGCCAGTTGCCTTGTATTTAGTTTTCAGGGGAGCTTATCAGAGACATCCTATTTTGAAACATTCCCTATTTTTTTAATGAGCATTTGTAACTGTCTCTTTGGTTTATGTGAAATTTGTGAAATTACAGTTCAATACTAATAAGCCTTGTTGACTTTCTGTCTTAAAATATGTTACATATTGTCTGGTGGCTTCTACTGATACTATAAACTGCTAAAAATGCCTGGATATTCTGTTAAACTGCAAGTTTTAAGGTTTCAAGGTGCTGTTTGCAGTGATTTTGTGGTAAATAACCTATAAATCTAGTTTCAACTGCCTGTAGACTTGACTGCCTCAAGCATAAAGGGGATATAAAAAGAAACTTGCTACCTCAGCAAGTTGAAAATAATTTTCTCCTCTCACACAGCAGCATTTGCTAAATCAAGTAAAAATTACATAGTAACATTTCAAGAACCATAAAAATATAACTATATCAACTTTTTTGGCTTATATTTTCTCCTTTTGACAAAAGAAGGATATTGGCAGTTTGACTTATCATGTTGCAGTTAAGTCCCATCTCTCTAGAAATTGACTTTTTGTAAGATGTAGGATCTGGAAGTAGCTGAAGAAGGCTTTACCTCTAGATGATTTTTAGAAGAAGCAGACTGCACTCCCAGTAATGCAAAACAATTTATGTAAAAATTGAGAAACATTTGTGAAGTCATAGAATGAAAACAAAGTAAAGCAGAGAAGAGGGGACAAAAAATGTGTGGTGGTAAGGTAAAATATTAACAGGGGTGTCAAATCAAAGATACTGAGATCAGAAAAGAGGCACCCTAGTGATATAGAGAAAGGGGAAAGAACCACATCACGCTCCAGGGCTGGACAGATCCTACGTGTACCTTAGTACTGTAACCCCTAAAGGTTTCACAACCTTACTCTGTGGGTGTGAGTCTGTGTGCATGTGTGAGTGCTTCTTACACTTATTACAGCTTTACAGCCTTTATAGTGGAGACAAATAGCTACCCTCATCTTAAATAGTGCTGCTGAAGGTATGGTATCTTTACAACAGTAAGTCTCTGCAATAATGCAAAGAAATATGTAACCCTATATAGTAATGTGTCTACTGAAATACATGTAGTAAATGTTTATGTCTCTTATACACAAGGCACTGTTTGTTTTTGCGATGTTATACAAGTCCCTCAGAATTTAAACATGCTATACAGTGGTATTTTACTTGGGAAGTCTGGAAGGCTTTCCGGAATTAATGGTGTATAAGTAGGATATGTTGTATATGCCATCTCATATGGTGTCTAGTCCTTTTCTAGGGAGAAACAAGGCAGATTCATTGATGCATTCATTCAATAAATAATTATTAAACATCTTATTGTAGCAGACACTGTCTTTAGTACAATCCAATGTAGTCTTATGGGGAGAAAGCCATTAACTATATACTGTAAACACTGCATCTGTAAACACACCAGAGATGAAAAGGGGCATGGTTCTGGAAGAACTTATGGAATGGAAATTTGGTGTCTTTGTGGTGGTTGTAGAATGCATCCCTGAGATCTGGAGGATGAGTGGGAATTATATAGGTTAAGTAAGATTAAAACAGCAGATGCAAATTTCATAGGGCAGTAGGGAGCATGGTGAGTACAAAGGTCTGAAGGACTGGGATGAATGGCCAAGATAGGGACAGTATAGGGAGGTGGGACTGGGAGATACTTAAGGTCTAGATCATGTAGCTTGGGCCTTGCTTTTATTCTGGAGGCAATATAAATCAGTTGGAAAGTTTTATCAGGGGTTGAAGTAGTGATGACATCATAGTTAAATTTTGAGAAATGCTTGCATTGAAGAAAATAGCTCAGAGCTTGGCATGAGTAGCCAGATGGATAAAGTGGTGGTGATGATTGAGATGGAGAACAGAAATTGATTTGGGCAATATTTAGGAGGTAAAATGGACAGAACTTTTAGATGGATTGTATATGAGAAAGAGAGAAGGAGGTGTCAAAGAGATGATTTCTAGGTTTCTTGCTTTTATACTTGAACTGATTACAATAAGGTTAAATAGGGAGTATTAGAAAAGGAACACACTTTTGATCGGTGGAATTGAAGTTGGACATTATTTGACTGTGAGGTGCCTTTGAGTTATCTAAAAGAAGATGCCAGTTAGACATTGGGAAATACTAATCTTGCCCTAGGAAAAAGACTGGATTAGAGATATAAATTCGGAATCATTCAAGTATAGCTGATAATTGGAGCAGTGCAGATGAGATCATCTAAGGCCACACTATCCAATATGGTAGACATTAGCCAGATGTGGCTGCTGAATGCTTGTAAAATGTAAAATACTTGTACATGTAAAATACAGACTGGATTTGGAAGACTTAGAACAAAAAAGGATGTAAATATCTCTCATACATTTTTATATTGCTTATGTATTGAAATAATGCTGTCAATATATTGCGTTAAAATACATTATTAATTTAACTTCACATGTTTCTTTTTACTGTTACGAATGGGGCTTGCATCTTATTTCTATTAGATAGCACTGATCTATGATCTAAAAAGTCAGGCTTTAAATAAGAAGAGGCTGGATTCAAGCACTGAGGAATTTCAGCATTTTAAAAGAGAATTAACCTTTTAGGAGCTGCCAGAGAGGGGGAAAAGCATTGGAAGGAAATCATTGACTTTTCTGAAAGGAGAAAATTGGCATATCTTTAAGAGTTCTGTGACAAGATTATTTGCTTAGGTCAATATTACTGACTTGCTGATTCTAGAGATTCAGATCAGTTTTTAAAACATTTTTTAAATAAATTTAAGTATCTGAATGTTCCTTTTTAAAAAAAATTCCACCACCCCACCCCACCCCTACCCCTGTCCCCTCAAAACTCTTTTAAATATAAAATGCAAATAGGGGCACCTGGGTGGCTCAGTCTGTTAAGGCTCTTAGACCCATGATCCCAGGGTCCTGGGATAGAGCCCTGCATTTGGCTCCCTGTTCAGCAAGGAGCCTGCTTCTTCCTCTGCCTCTCCCCCTGCTCATGCTTTCTCTCTCTCTCTCTCTCTCAAATAAATAAATAAAATCTTTAAAAACAAAATGCAAATAAAATTCAGCTGCAGCTTTTCAGAAGACAGTCTGTTGTAGACATTAAGTGAAGATGTAAGAAAAAACATTTTTATTTTACTAAATTCCTAAGCAAGACCTTGAGATATTTGAAAATTAATAAAGGTAGATTTTAAAAAATACATAATATGAAACATTAAACATAAATGTTGATGGGAAAACTTGCTAAATAAATTGAGCCAACATTTTATAATGGCTTTTAGAATTAATTCAGTTTAAGTTTTGTTTTGAAAGAGAAATAGGGATGTATTCGAGTTTAAACATCCAGAAAGTTGATAGATGATCATGATAAAGTGAATGAAATAATTTTTCCTTTTGCCATAATATATTCTAATATTATTAAACCCAAAGAAATAAGTGTATATTCCTTTTGCCATAAATGTATTCTAATATTATTAGATTAGATTAGATCCAGTTTTTCTATTTAGTTAAAATAGTTTGATGTCTTGTTTTGTAAGATCCTGCGGGACAAGGATCAAGTCTTCTCATGTTTCTATAGCATTCTTAGCATTTAGCAGGGTGTGAGGTCCACAGTAGACACAGAAATGCTTGTGGAATGAATGTTGTTAGTACCATCGTAATTAATTAGTCTCAGGATGTTTCATAATATTGTTTTTGTGTTCTCAAGGAACATGAAACTTACTCAGGCTTTGTATAGAGTAGGAAATTGTTACTTCTGAAATGAATGTGAAATTCTAAAAATCAGTTTTATGGAAAAATTGTTATTTTTACAGAAATGCAGGAAATAACCTGTTAAAGCTTTCTCTGTTGATACTTCTGACAGAACAGAAACACGTACATTTACAGATATGTTGATAATATTTCTTTGAATGGGACAACCAACTGTTTCTTTAGGGGTTTGAGATGTTCTCTCTCAAAGCATTGTTAATAGAAATTATTTTCAGAAGTTTGTTTTTACTATAAGTTTGTCCTAGGTCCTAATTATTTCTTTACTTATTTGATATTTTATGAGGTGCTAAAGTTCTTACTTTTCTTTTTGATATTTCAGAATTGCTTGTTATCTGGGGGTCCCTGGTTAGAAAGGCATTAGGACGATGAGGTTGTAATTCATTCTGTGGCCTTTGATAGGGCAAAGCAGTAGGCATTTGGGACACTTTCCAGTTTAGTAAGCTAGCATAGGGTTTCAGTCCATTGGGTTTTTATATGAGGATCCTGCCAAGCATAGGTTGTTCTTTTGTTAACTTTCAATTATGAACAGCAAAAAGACCATGTATATGTTGCTAGTTAGGTCACAAAACGTGTAAAACAGGCTTCTTCTCAGTGGCTTTCCTCTGAGAATGACCATACTCATAATGTGGAGTATTATGTTTACTCCATACTCAGAATGACCGATACTATTGAGCCTTTCCCCTGGGGCTGAGAGCTTCAGTTGGTATGCAGAGGCTTCTCCTCCTGGGGGTTTGCCATAATCTTTTGTCCAGGCTGCCTGCTGAGTATCTTGGTTTGTTTCACTCTAAATTGTGAGTAGTAGTGACAGTTCTCCAGGATTGTGTTAATTTTCTTCTTTCCTTAGTTGTGCTTTTTGGGGAGATGTGGTACAGGGTTAGAACTCAGGCTCTATCAGACCCGTCTTTGGTCATTTTGAAGTTTTACAGGACTAGGGTGTACTTCTTTATTTGATTGCTGCTGATAAATTTTTGACTGCTTTTTCTGGTTGTGATTATTTGCTTTGTAAAAACAAATTTTTTTCTTTAGTTATACATTTATCAGAATTCTTTCTAAACATATGTTAATTAGGTGTTTCTTTGATAATTAACCATTGGTAAAAATGAATGTATTTTATATATGTATATTAAAAATATGGTTGCTCTATCAATACCATGAAATTTCAGTGCCCATTTTTGTGTCTGTGTTTACATCATTTTTGGTGCAAAGTAACCACCCAAAATTTACATTTAACTTTGTTGGTAAACACATCTAGCTGCTCTTGGCTATACAGAGACACCTGCCATTATACTCATTAAATTTTTATTTGACATCATGAAAAAGATAGTGCAGGTAGTGGTTTAGATGTTACTGGGTACAGAGTAGTAATATTTAAATGATACATGACAGAAATCATAGTGTGCATTCTGCAGTCTGATTATTTTGAAAGGACAATAAGGCCTTGAAGTTTTTACCAGTTTATACTTATGTGAATAAGCATTTATATTGACATTTTTTTAAAAAGATTTTATTTATTTATTTGGCAGAGAGAGAGAGAGAGAGAGATCACAAGTAGGCAGAGAGGCAGGCAGAGGGAGAGGAGGAAGCAGGCTCCCCGCTGAGCAGAGAGCCGATGTGGGGCTCAATCCCAGGACCCCGGGACCATGACCCGAGCTGAAGGCAGAGGCTTAACCCACTGAGCCACCCAGGTGCCCCTGACATTATTTTAATTAAAACACAAAACTGGCCTTAGGTACACCCTTCTAATATTTACAGAACTGATCTACATTAGGTTGAAATCTAGGCTGATGTACAAAGACCCCACATTACACAGCTCTAAAAATCATAGCCTTTTTTCCCCCCTTATCACAAAACAACATACAGTGACAGTGATATTGCTTTGTGCTGTCATTTAGGAACCCAGGTTCCTTCGATCTTACTGTTTTGTTGTCCCCTAACACTGGCTACTCCAAGTATGGTCCTAAGATCAGCATCGTTAGCATTACCTGGTAGCTTGTTAGCAATGTAGAATCAGAGTCTACACAGTGCTATTAAATCAGCATCTTGTTTTAACAGGATTCTCCTAGTAACTTTTTTGTACCTCAGAGTTTGAGAAGCACCACTTAGGGTTATTGTCATTGTTTCCACACATATATCAAAGTAGCTGCCACATCTGAGTTTTAGCTCGCAGGAAGGGAAAGGACAGCTGAGAGCCATAGAGTCAGGTCCCTAATGGGAAAGGTGGGACACATCACTTCCTTGGTTTCCAAGAACTTAGTCTCACCTATGTGAAAGGGATTCCGGGTCTACGGCCATACCACCCTGAACGTGCCCGATCTCGTCTGAAAGGGATTCTGGGAAATGTGGTCTAGCTCTGTGATTCTCAAACTCTTGCCAGTTATTAAAATTTCTAGTTTTTCACACGTCAGTACTTTTGTAAAGTATAAAATTTTGTAACAATTTCAAATTTCTGTAAGAGATTTTAAATGCTCCCTTCAGTTATTCCATCATGAAGCAGTAACAGAGTTTAAAGACTGACATGGAAGTAGTTCCCTTCTACCTGAAGATATTTTGAATTTTTCACTTACTGATGCTACCCAAATTATGGTAAAGTTGCATGAATTTGGTATTAATGAATGAGGAATTTTTTTTTTAACTTTATACTTTTGATTTAATTTACTTATTAATATTCTACTTAAAAATTTTTGTTAGTTTTAGTGATAATCTTATGTTATAAGGACTTTTTAGTTTGCCAAGCCCTCTTTCCCTAGTTATATGTCACTCCATAATAATAAGTAGTAAGTATATATGTATTATGTTTGCTTATCAAAGGGGATTGCAAGCCTTCTTGGTTTAATCATGTGGTTGATATCTATTATGACACATTAAAGAATAGTCATGTTTGTTATGAGGTAATACCTTTCCACTGTATTTTGTAGCTTCTTACACCTTTAGTTATGAATTAATACAAACTAATATTAGTTTACATTTGGTGTTATGAGATTTATCTGTGCCGTTGTCATATTAGCTAACTTTGCTTGACATGGTTTGAATTACTCCTGCCTAAACATGTTTTCTTGGAAAATAAAATTGAATTGGACTGTTGGTGGTCTTTTAAAATGTTTTACCTTATCACAATAACTCTCATGTGCAAATTGAATTGTTTATCGTTACTGGTAATGCTCTACTGCCTTAAGCAAAAGTATATTTAAAAAATGTATGATTATAGATTTCTCTGTATCTAAGACTTGTATTTTCAAAGTGGAAAAATAGGCTGTTTGGCTGAATGTTTTTGTTATATTCAGCTTGCTTGTTGCTGTTACAGCTTGCCTGGTACTGCCCTGCAGCAGCCTTTTTTTTTCTTTTTTGCCTAAGTACCCAGTGTACATGAACTAAGAAGTCAGCAGGAAGTCAGCATTGTGGAGGAGGAACAGGATTGCGAGCTGAAATTGATTTGTGTTTGGAACTGAAATTAGTAAATTCCATGATTTTGAATAGTTAGTTTATATTAGAATTGGTTAATTAAAATTACATCACAAAACTGGGTTATCATGAGAGATTACTGAGGAAAAGAAAATAGTTGTGAAAACACCACATGTATCCTTGATTTTCAGTTAAATTCATACCTACTTACTGTTCTTAAATTTTAAGGTGTAATTGAAGTATGGCCGGCCACACAAATATACCTGCCTCTTGAGAAGCAATGGGGTTCATGGTTAAAAGCATGGGCTCTGAAGTCCAGCTTCAGTCCTGGTTCTGCCACTGATTAACTATAGCCTTGAGTACATTAATTAAGTATTGGCTGCCTCAGTTTGCTCATCTGTTAAGTGGTGCCAATTATAGCACCTAACCCATAGTGTACTTAAGAGGATTAATGAGTTGATACACACAAAGTGTTCGGAACACTGCTTATCATATGCTGAGTGCCTAGTAAATATTTGCCTCCTTTCTAATGCATATTAAGCCTGGATTCTCATAACTTACTGCTGCCTATAAGTAAATTCATGTAATTTGCACATATATAGATTTCTGATATTGTGTTATTTCTGAAAAAAGTTGTCCTTTATTTTAGAATATCTTTTATAGTCTCTTAAAGGATTACCTTGATAAAGACAAAATCGTTATATCTTATGGGTTTTGAATCTCATTATAAAATATGTCTTACCATTTGGTAATCTTATAAATGTTGGCACCTCAAATTAAAGATAAGTAATACAGATAGGATATTTCATATAATATTATTTCACTTGTAGGAAAAATAGAAAGACATTTGAGAGAGAGAACTATCAATATTCAGTCTTTTATTTTGGATGTGAATTTAGTAAGTCTCAGAAGCTGAAGGCAGGTAATTTAATATTCTTGTTGAAATGTTGCATTGTTATTAAGTATTCGCCTTTTAATTTTATAACTAAGGATTTCATTTAACGCGTAATGGAATGTCCTCCTTAAAAATTAAATGTTTGGAGCCAGTTTTGTAATATGTAAATTTATGGAACAATATAAATTTTTTGAAGATTAAATACGTTTTTAAAGAGACACATCTTTGAGTCTAGATTTTTAAAATAAATTAATTAATTTATTTTTTATTTGTCAGAGAGAGGGAGAGAGAGCGAGCGAGCACAGGCAGACAGAGTGGCAGGCAGAGGCAGAGGGAGAAGCAGGCTCCCTGGTGAGCAAGGAGCCCGATGTGGGACTCAACCCCAGGACGCTGGGATCATGACCTGAGCTGAAGGCAGCTGCTTAACCAACTGAGCCACCCAGGCATCCCTTTGAGTCTAGATTTTAAAGAAAAAAGATTATATAGCTTTATCCTAAGTAAAGAGTTGGCAAACTATGGCCCAGTTTGATTTCATGCTTACTTTTGTTAATAAAGTTTTATTCATACACAGCTATACCATGCATTTGTGCTATGAGCAGAGTTGAGTAGTTGTGACAGAGATCGTATGGCCTGCAGGAAAACTACAATTCTTACTATCTGCCCCTTTACAGAAAATGTTTATTGGCCTCTGTCCTAAGTAATTAGTGAAGTAGATTTATTAGTTCATTATTACGTAGAAGAGGTTGGAATAAGTTGTACATGCTACTTTTCCAATGTTTGTCAAAAATAATCTTTCAGAACAACCACAATCCTTGTTTGTATCCTTATTTGTAATGACTGGTATGAATGGTGCTGCTTCACAGATTAGTAAATCCTAACTATTTGATAGGAATGTACCATTACTTGCAGTGGGACTTTCTATCAAATACAGAATTGTCAGGTGTTTTTGAAATGGTCTACTGATTTTCATAGAACTTTTCCATTATGTCGTAGGGCAGATAGAAATCCTTCATTGCTTTCAATTGAGAATTTCTATCACACCTGGACAACTTTTGGATTTTATAGAAAACCTAGACTACAGATAGTTTTTATCAAATCAGTACTGCTTAAGGGAAGGAAACAAATGTGAGGTTGAAAAGCCTGTTAAAACATATCAATCCTGAGATTGTTCTTAGTAATCTCTAGTACTCTCTACTAGAATCCTGTAGTAGATGTAGATGCCTCAAAATGTAGAAGTTTGTCTTTAAATAACAACCTATTTGGTAGCCAGTTATGCTTAAATTAACCTAATTTATTTGTAATGGGTTTTTTTTTGTTGTTGATTTATTTTTAAAGATTTTATTTATTTATTTTAGAAGGAGAGAGGGAGAAGAGAGAGAGCACAAGCAGTGGGGGCGACAGGCAGAGGGAGAGGAAGGAGCAGGCTTCTCACTGAGGAGGAACCCCGACAAGGGCTCTATCCCAGGAACCTGGAATCATGACCTGAGCTGAAGACAGATGCTTAACCCACTGAGCCACCCAGGCATCCCAGTAATAAGCTGTTTTAGATCGGAAATTGAATTCATGAAAAAAATTCATGCATTAATTTGACAAAAATTATAGGTGAAGTTTTTTTTTTTTTTAATCTTTTTATTTATTTATTAGATTGAGTGAGACAGAGAATGAGCCAAGCAGGGGGAACAGCAGGGAGAGAGAGAGGCAGACTTCCTCCTGAGCAGGGAGCCTGATGCAGGACTTGATTCCAGGACCCTGGATCATGACCTTAGCCGAAGGCAGATGTGTAACCCACTGAGCCACCCAGGTGTCCCTGTAGGGGAAGTATTTTAACAGTGTTCAGGGGACTAGGCACAAAGGGTCTCATAAAATCCAGTTTTTCAATATTTATTCTTATATTCATTCATATTTTTCCTTTTTGGATATGAATCATCAAACTTGGGAGAGTTGCCATTCCCACCATGTAGAGATTCATATTCACTGAGATTCTATTTTTTTTCACAGTTTCCATTTTTGACATTATTCTCATTATAGAATGTTTCATCAGAACTTTTACATTTCACCTAACCACTGTGGTATACTGGGGTATAAATAATATAGTGATAACAACCAAGCATGCCATTTAACAAATGTAACCAACATAAACAAATGACATCACTGAGAAATCCAGGCCTTGAATTTTAGCTAGATTAAATAGACCACTGCAATCTTGATAGCTCATCCACAAACTTAAAGAATATAATAGTTTTGAAGAGTGTATTAGTTTTTCTGTAAAAATTATGATTAATTTTACATATCAAATTGTAAGATATATGCAAATCGCTCTTTTTTCAAATGGCCAAACTTTGTATTGATGACTTGATGGATTCCCCAAGTACCACCCTGGGTCCAGAGATCCATTGAGAGTTTTAAATCAGGGCCTTGAAAAGACCAGATTTGCTGAGTTTACAAAGATCACTCTGGCTTCTATTTCAAGGATGGGTTGAGAGATCAACATTCAGGTAGGGACAACTTAAAGGAAAACATTCTTTAGAGATAAACTTCATCAGTGAATTTTTTCTTAAGGGAAATTGAAGGAATTGATAATTCTAGCTTGCTCTCAGCACCCTTGACTTCTTTCCTCCCCCACAATTTAAAAATAAAATCAGTTAATACTTATTCTATTAGTGTTAGTGCTGGGGGTTTTTTGATATTTTTTGCTTAAAAGTTCATAAGTTTGTTTGATGCCTCAAAACTGAAATGGCTTTTGAAAATTTATTTTAAAAATAATATATATAATTTATATTTGCATGTATATGTACATAAAACACTTCAAAAAAGAAGGTATTTTGAAGCATAAAGATTTTTAAGAAAAGAAAAGGAAGACCTCATAATGTAATTCTTAGATCTAGATTTCTGAAGAGGAGCAGGAATGTTATTTTTTTCCTAATTAATGAAGTTTTAAAAACATATGCCAGGTGGGCATACTTGTGCTTACCTTTCTCATGATTAAGCTGATAGGGTCAACTACTGATTCCCTTCTTATTTTAGTGCTATTTCCAAGCCAGTATGTGAATGAAGCTATATTTAAAACAGTCATTTAATAAGTAGATATATATATTTTTTAAAATTTATTTATTTTGTCAGAGAGAGAGGGAGAGAGAGCGAGCGAGCACAGGCAAGGAGAGTGGTAGGCAGAGGCAGAGGGAGAAGCAGGCTCCCTGCCGAGAAAGGAGCCCGATGTGGGACTCCATCCCAGGATGCCGGGATCATGACCCGAGCCAGAGGCAGCCACTTAACCAACTGAGCCACCCAGGCGTCCTGATTTAATAAGTAGATATTTTTTTTTTTTTAATTTTTATTTATTTGTCAGAGAGAGGGAGAGAGAGCGAGCGAGCACAGGCAGACAGAGTGGCAGGCAGAGGCAGAGGGAGAAGCAGGCTCCCTGCCGAGCAAGGAGCCCGATGTGGGACTCGATCCCAGGACACTGGGATCATGACCTGACCCGAAGGCAGCTGCTTAACCAACTGAGCCACCCAGGCGTCCCAATAAGTAGATATTTTTAAGCAAGACATTTTTTTTCTCTGAGATCTGAGTTTCCTTTTTGAGAAAATATTTTATATAAAAATATTTTATATTTGGCTTTTCTGGTATTTTTTCTTCTTTTGAAAGTTGATGCTTTAATGTTGAGCACATGTCTGACTCTATCACATACGTGGCACATACGTAGAAGTCTATCACCACTCTTTGTGTTATTTTCTACTTTTTCACCTGTGCCTACTGGTACTTTTCTGTTTGCTGCCGTCTGACTTGTGCTTCTCCCACACTACACCAAATGCTTTTGCTGAAGTTATCAATGACCTGTTGGTGAGGTACATTCTTTATTGACTTATTTGCTGCATCAGAGGATACTGGTCAACTCACTTCTTGAAATTTACTGTTCCCTGTGTCCCCAAACACTGCAGAATTTTTGTTCTCTTTATCCTTTTCTTATTATTCAGTTGCTGTCTTTTTATAGTATTCTTATCCCACTCTTTCTGCCTTTTCTCACTTTCCCTGTTGGTACTATAAACGTTTTGTTTTTGTTTCACTTTCTCATTTTTCTTACTTTAACTGATGAATCTCATTTCTGCATGGTGATGATTCCTAAATCTGGCTAAGCCTGTATTTCAAAATGTGTGCTTGTATATGAAACACTTGCTGTACAGTTTGAACTCAGTATCACAGAGGCACCTCAGACTTCCATGCTTTTAACTGTGCTTTTCTTCCCCAGTCTCCCAAATTCTTCTCTTTATATTCTGACTTAGTTTGTGATACATTCATCTCACCAGTCACCTAAAAGTCAATTTTGCCTCTTACCATTCTCTTATATTTAAATTAAGAGTCAGTCCTGACAGTTTTACCTTCTAAATATTTTCCCACTAAAGGCTTTCATTCTTGGGAGGACATTAGAAGCCTCCTGATTGGTCTTCTTCCTCTCTCAAACCCATCTTTTCTAGGGCTGTTAGAATAAGTTATCTAAAATTGTTGTTTAACCTTTAGAGTTCTTGTCTCCTACAGGATGAAGTCTGTCTTCCTTACAAAGATTTGTATGTCTTCTTGTTTGTCTCTGGCTTTCTTTCTTGCTCCTTCCTCTCTGTAGTTGCCGCTCCAACAATATCAGTCTGTTTATTGTTCTCTCATGTATGCACTATATTATTATATCATTTCTCATCTTGCTCTTTATGTCTGTAATGCTTTTCTCCATTTAAGTTATTTGATTCTTGCCTCTCTTTTATTTTATCCCATTTTAAGACTTACTTATTTATTTTAGAGAGAGTGTGAGCTTGCAAGTGGGGGAGGGAGGGAGGAGCAGAGGAAGAGGTAGAGGGACAGAAGCAGATTCCCTCCTGAGTGGTGAACCCCGTGGCAATGCCTATGCCAAGGATCTCAATCCCAGCCAGGACCCAGAGATCATGACCTCAGCTGAAATTAAGAGTTGGTGTCTTAACTGACTGGGCCACCCAGGTGCTCTGCCTTTGATTTTAAAATGTAGCTATTATCTTTTATAGGAAGTCTTCTCTAACAGGAAGAAGGTATCTTCCCTTTGAGTTCCTATAACATTTTATCTCTAGGTCATTATGCTATAATTATTCATCTGTCTCTGAATGTCAGCTAAGCTTCACTGGAACTGAACTTATTTGAAGTCAATGACCATGTTCTTTTTTATCTTTGAATTCCTAGGACTAGGGGCTCAAGTGTTTATAGAATAAAGAAAGTGATGTAACTTTTTTTTTAATTGTACTGTAATTAACATACCTTAAAATGTGTAAGTCTTAAGTGTTTAGTGCAATAAGTTTTCATAGTTGTGTGCACTTAATGGAAGTACCATTCTAAACAAAATACAAAACATTTCTGTCACCCAAGAAGGTTTTCTCATGCTTTGTCCCTTCCGCTAGCCTCTTCCCTCTAGGTCATATTTTTCTAGCATTTGTCATCATGAATTAATTTTCCTCTAATTGGACATCATAAAAATGGAATTATTTTTGTTGACTTCTTAGAAGCTTGACATGTTTTTGTTTTTGGTTTTATTTTAATTTTTTTAAATAAACATATAATGTATTATTAGCCCCAGGGGTACAGGTCTGTGAATCGCCAGGTTTACACACTTCACAGTACTCACCATAACTCATACCCTCCCCAATGTCCATAACCCCACTACCCTCTCCCTAACCCCCCCCACCCCCGACAACCCTCAGTTTGTTTTGTGAGATTAAGAGTCTCTTATGGTTTGTCTCCCTCCCAATCCCATCTTGTTTCATTTATTCTTTTCCTATCCCCCAAACCCCTCACATTGCATCTTCCTCATATCGGGGAGATCATATGATAGTTGTCTTTCTCCGATTGACTTATTTTGCTAAGCATAATACCTTCTAGTTCCATCCATGTCATTGCAGATGGCAAGATTTCATTTCCTTTGATGGCTGCATAGTATTCCATTGTATGTATATACCACCTCATCTTTATCCATTGATCTGTTGATGGACATCTAGGTTCTTTCCATAGTTTGGCTATTGTGGACATTGCTGCTATAAAACTTCGGGTGCACATGCCCCTTCGGATCACTACATTTGTATCTTTAGGGTAAATACCTAGTAGTGCAATTGCTGGGTTGTAGGGTAGCTCTATTTTCAACTTTTTGAGGAACCTCCATCCTGTTTTCCAGAGTGGTTGCACCAGCTTGCATTCCCACCAACAATGTAGGAGGGTTCCTCTTTCTCCTTATCCTCGCCAGCATCTGTCATTTCCTGACTTGTTAATTTTAGCTATTCTGACTGGTGTGAGGTGGTATCTCTTTGTGGTTTTGATTTGTATTTCCCTATGCCGAGTGATGTGGAGCACTTTTTCATGTGAGAAGCTTGACATGTTTTTGAGATTCAATCATGGTCTTGCCTGTATCAGTAGTTCATTCTTCTTTTATTGTTGAGTAGTATTACGTGTTAACTGTGCTATAATTTGTTTAGTCATTTTCCTGTTGGTAGCCATTTTGGTTTTTTTGTGTGTGTGTCTGGTTATTAGGAATAAGACTGTGAACATCTTGGACAAGTATTTTTGTGGGCCAATGTTTTCATTTCTCTTGAATAAATATCGAGGAGTGGGTTTGGTGGATTGTAGGATGGATTTGTGTTTATCTTTATAAGAAATAGCTACTTTGGGGCACCTGGGTGGCTCAGTGGGTTAAGCCTTTGCCTTCGGCTCAGGTCATGATCCCAAGGTCCTGAGATCGAGCCCCACATCAGGCTCCCTGCTCAGCAGGGAGCCTGCTTCCTCCTCTCTCTCTGCCTGCCTCTCTGCCTGCTTGTGATCTCTCTCTCTCTGTCAAATAAATAAATAAAATCTTTAAAAAAAAAAAAAAAGAAATAGCTACTTTATTTCTACAAATGTGACATTGTACACTCTAACAATGTGTGGGACATGTGGGTTCTCTACTTTCTCATCAAAATTCAATGTTTTCAGTCCTTTTAATTTTAGCCATTCATGCTGATATGAAATGGTATCTCATTCTGTTTTTAAAGTGTATATTCTTGATGATCAAAGTTATTAAGATATTGAGTCTTTTTTCATGTGCTTAATGGCCATTTGTATATATTATTTTATGAAGTATCTATTTCAGTCTTTTGCTGACTTAAAAAAATTGAATTGTTTGACTTTTAAATATTGATTTGTGGGAATTACTTATATGTTCTAGCTATAAGTCTTTTGGCAATTACCTATGATGTGAATGTATTTTTCCATCTTATTTTGATTTATTTTATTAGTAATATCTTTTGGTATTAGAAATATTTAATTTTGGTGAAGATCAATTTTGTCAGTTCTTTTATGATTAGTACGTTTTATGTTCTGTCTAAAAATTGTTGCCTACTTCAAGTTTGTGGACATATTCTTTTATGGTTGCTTCAAGAAGCTTTAGGGTTATATTTAGATATATGTCCTAATTAATTTTGTGTATCGACTGGGAAAGAGACTGGCATATTTCTTTATTTTTATGCAGATATTCAATTGTTTCAGTAATAAATTTGTTAAAAAGATTTTTCTTTCCCAGTGGATTGACTTGGCATTTTGGTTGAAGATCTACTTACCATATTCTGTTTGTCTATGTTTAGGTACTATCCTGTTTCCTTGTTCTAGTTTACTTTCCCCATGCCCATATCATACTGTTTTGATTAATGAAACTTAATAGAAGTAATGACATCAATTAGTATAAGCCCTCATCTTTTCTTCAGTGTAATTTGACTATCCTTGATCTTTTACATTTCCATATGAGTTTTAGAATTAGCTTATCTACTTATTGAACAAAGCACACTCAGACTTCTGATAACTAGAAAATGGTAATAGTGTCATGAACAAACTCCCCCAATCTTTTGAACTGTATAAATAATTGCACACATATGAAAACTCTGTGTAAAAACCACACTCTCAACATTATGTAAAGACAGAGAATGGTGAAACTATCAAATAGCTGAGGGTAAAAAGAAAACATTAACAAAAACCAGCACCATGGTTCCACGCATTACCACTCCAATCCTGTCCTATTGTGGGGCTTTAGTGATTCAAGGCAGACCTTTTAAACTACTGGAAAAGCAGAGTAGAGATGGAAATGAAATGGCTTGAGAGGAAATAGGAATGACTACCGGAAAGATGAAATCTACCCCAAATCTGAAAATACTAAGGTAACTTGGCATATCAGGAAAGTATTTTAAAGTATGTGTATCTTAAAGGGACTGGTTCCAATTAAGGGCTCCGGGTGGGGGATTTAAAGTGAGAGATGCTCTATAGTGAGCAGGTATACAACTTAGAAAGTATTAGATGCCATATAAAGGAAAAGGACTGTGATTTAAAGGGGCAGACTCTATTTAAAAGATTAAGACTAATTTAAAGAATAGGAATTAAAAGGATGATCCTTCAACTATATAGCTTCTGGGAGAGAAAAAAAGGCAAAAAGGAAGGAAGAAGCTTCCTTTGGCCATTTGGTGGTGAAGAGGCAAAGAAGAAAAAGCAAGAATTAGACAATTACAAGACAACAGAACCACAAAACTGGAGGATTCACATATTAATTTTGTATTCTGTAACTTTACTGAATTTATATATCTGTTCCAGTAGTTTTTGGGGGAGTCTCTAGGGTTTCCTATATATTGTATCATGTCATCTGCAAGTTGTAAAAGTTTTCTTCCTTACCCATTTGTATGCCTTTTATTTCTTTTTGTTGTCTGATTGCTGTGGCCAGGACTTCCAGTACCCTGTTGAACAGAAGTAGTGAGAGTGGAGAGTCCTTATCTTGTTCTGATCTAAGCAAAAACTCTATTTTTCTCCATTGAGTATGATGTTAGCTGTTGCTTTTTCATATATGGTCTTTATTGTGCCGTGTTATGTTTCCTCTAACACTACTTTGTTGAGAATTTTGTCATGAATGAATATTGAATTCCATCAAATGCTTTTCTGCATCTATTGAGATGATCATATGATTTTTATCCTTCATTTTAGTAATGTGATGTGTCACATTGATTTGCAAATATTGAGCTACCATTGCATCTGAGGAATAAATCCCTCTTGGTTGTTGTGAATAATCTTTTTAATGTATTGTTGTATGCAGTTTGCTAATATTTTGTTGAGGATTTTTACATCTATGTTTGTCAGAGATAATTGGCCTGTAGTTCTCTCTCTTCTTTTAGTATCTGGTTTTGGTATCAGGGTAATGTTAGTCCTATAGAATAAATAAATTATAGACTAGATAGAGCCTTCCTTCCTCTTCTATTTTTTTGGAATAGTTTGAGAAGAATGGATATTAATTCTTCTTTAAATGTTGGGAGAATTTACCTGTGAAACCATCTGGTCTTTTTGGGGGAGTTTTTTGATTACTGATTCAATTTCCTTGCTAGTAATTGGTCTGTTTAAATTTTCTATTTCTTCCTGAGTCAGTTTTGAAGGTTATATATTTCTAAGAATTTATCCATTTCATCTAGGTTGTTCAGTTTGCTGGCATATAATTTTTCATATTATTTTCTTATAATCTTTTTTTTTTTTTTTTGAAATGGTTGTTTCTCCTTTTTCAATTATGACTTTATTTTTTTTGAATCCTCCCTCTCTTTCTCTTTCCTCTCTCTCTCTTTATGAGTCTGCTAAAGATCTATCAATTTTGTTTATCTTTTTATGGACCACATTCTGGTTTCATTTATATGTTTTATTGTTTTTTAAGTCTCTATTTCATTTATTTCTTCTCTAATGTTTATTTTTCCCTTCCTTTTACTAGCTTTGGGCTTTGTTCTTTTTCCAGCTCCTTTAGGTGTAAAGTGAGGTTGTTTATTTGAGGTTTTTCTTGCTTCTTGAAGTAGGCCTGTATTGCTGTAAACTTCCCTCTTAGAACAGCTTTTGCTGTATCCCAAAGTTTTGGGCCATTGTGTTTTCATTTTCATTTGTCTCCATGTATTTTTTGATTTCCTCTTTGATTCCTTGGTTTACTCATTCATTGTTTAGTAACATGTACTAAGCCTCCATGTATTTGTGTTCTTTCTAGATTTTTTTCTTGTGGTTGATTTCTAGTTTAGGTTGTTTTTTTTTTTTTTTTAAGATTTTATTTATTTATTTGACAGACAGAGATCACAAGGAGGCAGCGAGGCAGGCAGAGAGAGAGGAGGAAGCAGGCTCCCTGCTAAGCAGAGAGCCCAACAGGGGGCTCAATCCCATGACCCTGGGATCATGACCTGAGCCCAAGGCAGAGGCTTTAACCCACTGAGCCACGCAGGCGCCCCTGATTTCTAGTTTTATACTAGTGTGGTCTGAAAAGATGAGCAATATTATTTCAGTCTTTTTGAGTTTGTTGAGACTTGCTTTCTGGCCTAACATGTGATCTTTTCTGGAAAATGTTCTGTGTGCACTTGAAGGTTATCTTTTAAATATTAAAGCTGTATAAAAATAGTTTTCAGTATGTCATAGCTTAAGTAATTCTGTACTCCTCATGCCTTTTGAGAAATCTGGAAGATGAGTTTCATCTAACCAAATGATGTTTGGGACTCTTCACCAAAAGTTTTGATGGTGAGCATTTAAAAACATACATAATTATATATATAAGACTGAAAGAAAGTGGGGATAAGGATGGAAAACTAATGTAAAAATGTTACATATTGTGAGAACATTAGAAATGATGAAACTAGAAAGCAGGAGGAGAGGGGAGAGAGGAGGAGGAAAATAGGCAATAGGTGTAAAAGAATAACAAAAGCACCTGATAAGCCAGGTGTTAAAAATGTAAATGAGGAAACTGTACTCAAGGGAATTTAAAAAGGTAAAAGTACAAAAGTACTGCTAAAACAAAAATACAGAACTTTGTAAAAACAAAAATTTTTTAACAAAATTAGCAAAGAATACACATCTTATGGACAAAGAAACATGCTAAGAATAACAAAATACACAGTTTATAAAATATTATGCTAAAATTGAAACCAAATATATCAGTTATGACAATCAGTATAAATGGGCTTTAGCCACTTAATTTTTTTTGATTGGCTCATATAACAAAAACCAACCATATTCTATTTATAAGAGATGTACTTTAAAATAAAATGATTCAGAATGGCTAAAAAGTAAAGGGATTCACAAAAGTATTAATTCGACAAAAAGGCAGACAAATGGAAACAATATGAGAACAGGGATAGTGATCTTCATATCAGATATGGTAGAATTCAAGCCCAAAAGTTTTAAATGTGACAAAAAAGGTTAATGCTAAAACCTATCCTTGGCAATTAAGATACTACGTTTATGAATATTTATGCATCAAATAACATAGAAACTACCTTTCTGAAACAAAACCTACAGGAGGTATAGGGGCACATAGATAGAAGCATATAAATAATGGAGTTCACTACACTGCTTTCATTACTAAGTAGCTCAAGTGTACAAATAAGATAGAATATCTAAACAATATAATCAATGAGGTTGATCTTATGGGTGCATATAAAATGTTACACCTTGATAATAGAGAATACACATTCCTATTGAGGGCCTATGGCAGGCTGTGATCGAATGTATAGTGTTTAGCACTGTATAGTTAGTACTATAGTTGTTAGTTAGTGGTTGTCAGGGCTAAAGCACATTGACAAAATAAATTATGTATTATAAATAAAGCATTAGTAACATCTATAAAATAGAAGTATTACAAGCAACATTCTGATTACATTGCAATAGAACTAGAGTTTACTAACATAAGTAAAATGTTCTCTTCATCTGTAAGTTAAAAAAATGATCAAATAGTTCCTTGATAAAGGGAAATACAATTAAAATCATGGAGTTGACATAACAACAGTGAAGACACTGCATGTCATAATGTGTGATACATTTAAAGCAATGATCAGTCAAAAATTCTTGCACTAAACATTGTCATCAGCAAAAATGAAAAAAATAAAAATAAGTGAATTAAATTTCTATTTAAAAAAATAGGGACACCTGGGTGGCTCAGTTGGTTAAGCGGCTGCCTTCGGCTCAGGTCATGATCCCAGCGTCCTGGGGTCGAGTCCCACATCGGGCTCCTTGCTCACCAGGGAGCCTGCTTCTCCCTCTGCCTCTGCCTGCCACTCTGTCTGCCTGTGCTCCCTCTCTCTCTCACCCTCTCTCTGACAAATAAATAAAAATTTTAAAAAAATTATAAAAAAAAACCTAGAGGATAAACAACAAAGCAAGGCAAAAGAAAGCACAAAGAAGAAAAATAATGAAAATAAAAGCAAAAATTGATGAGGGAGAATAGAAAAACAGTAACTCTAATAAATAAACCAGATTCCTGGTAATTTTTTTTCTACTGGCCATGCAGTAGCTTTTTAAAAACAGCTTTATTGGGGCGCCTGGGTGGCTCAGTGGGTTAAAGCCTCTGCCTTCAGTTCAGGTCATGATCCCAGGGTCTTGGGCTCTCTGCTTGGCGGGAAGCCTGCTTCCTCCACTTTCTCTGTCTGCCTCTCTGCCTACTTGTGATCTGTCTGTCAAATAAATAAATAAAATCTTTAAAAAAATAAATAAAAACAGCTATATTGATATGATAAAATTTACCCTTTCAAGGTGTACAGTTCAGTAACTTTTAGCATATTCACAAAGTTGTGCAGTCATCACCACAATCTGATTCTACATTTTTATTACCCAACAAGAAGGCTTGTACCCATTTACCATTCCCCACCCCTTTTTCTTCAAGCCCTGGGCAACCTCTAATCTGCTTTCTGTTTCAGTGGATTTGCCTATGGATATTTCGTATAAATGGAATCACACGATAGACATTAGATATTTGGTTTCTTTCACTTAGCATAATGTTCTTATGGTTTGCTGATGTTGTAGCATGTATTAGTACTTCATTTTGTGGCTGAATAGTACTCTGTTTATGGGACTAACCACATTTTGTTTATATCCATTCATCACTTGATGAACAGTCCTGGTGTTTTTGAAAAGTTAACAAAACAGGCAAATCATTGTCTAACCTATTCAAGGGAAAAAGAAAGGACAAATATATAAAATAGGAAATAACAAGTATATCATAAATATAAATAAATAAATAAAAATATCATGGGGCCACTTTGCAAATTCTTTTGAAAACCTATAGGAAATAAGTAATTTTCTAGGGAAGTACAAATTACTAAAGTCAACCCCATTAGAGCAGACCATAGAAGCAACAGAGAAAATTATCAAGGAATAAACCCCAAATGCACTCAAGCTCAAGTGGTTTTGCAGGAGAATTCTACCAAACCTTCACATAAAATATAATCCTAAATGTTTTGTTAATGATTCTAGAAAAAAAGACGGGAAACTTCCTAATTTCCTTTTATGAAGGAAGTATAACACTAAAACTTAAACCATACAAACCGCACGAAGAAGGGAAACTATAGACAAATGCAACTCATTAATATTGACACAAAATTTCTAAATAGATAATAGGAAACAGAATTCAGTACCACATTGAGAAAGAAATGTACATGTTTGCTTAAATATTAAATCTGTTAGTATCATAGACCGTATTAAGAAATCTAAGGGAAAAAATCATTATCTCCACTGATGCTGATTTTGAAAATCTTTGAGAAAATTCAGCATCCACTCATGATAAAAACACTCAAGAAAATAAGAATGGGGGCGCCTGGATGACTCAGTGGGTTAAAGCCTCTGCCTTCGGTTCAGGTCATTATCCCAGGGTCCTGGGATTGAGACCCGCATTGGGCTCTCTGCTTAGCAGGGATCCTGTTTCCTCCTCTCTCTCTCTCTCTCTGCGTGCCTCTCTGCCTACTTGTGATCTCTGTCAAATAAATAAATAAAATCTTTAAAAAAAAATAAGAATGAAGGGATACTTCTTTAACTTGATAAAATATTATATAACTTAGTATTAAAGCCCCTATCTTACTTAATGGAGAAACATACAAAATCATCAACAAGGCAAAGATGCTCACCACTCTTAACTATTCAACACTGTACAAAGATATTGGCCAGTGTATTATACAAGATGAATCAGGGTAAAGAAGTTGTAAAACTGTCTCAGTCTGCAGATGATATAATATACCCCAGAGAGACAATGATAAAACTAAATCCAACAATAAAATAATTTAGAGAAGTAGCAGGATATAAAATTAACATATGAAAATCAATTCCTTCATACACACCAATTATAAATAGGAAAAAATGATAGCACATGTTTACCATAGAAACAAAGAAGATTAAATATGTAGGAATAAATTTAACAAATGTGCAAAAGCTATATGAAGAGAAATTTAGAACACTCATTAAAGACTCAAAAGTAAAATTGGAAAG
Organism: Mellivora capensis; assembly: GCA_004024625.1. NCBI lineage: Eukaryota > Metazoa > Chordata > Mammalia > Carnivora > Mustelidae > Mellivora > Mellivora capensis. Next base: position 46,429 of record PISX010008704.1, on the reverse strand, counting down.
ACATCCTTGTTCGTAGATGGAACAACTCAACATTATAAGGATGTCAGCTCTCCCTAAGTTAGTTTATAAATTCAATAAAATCACAGTAAAAATACCAACAAGCTACTTTATAGAATTAGGCAAGTTGATACTAAAATTTACATTTAAAAAACATGTGAGACTATCCAGGAAATACTTGAAAAAACTATACAGGTGTAGGGAGAATAGTCCTACCAACCATTATGGCAGTGTGGTACTGTTGCATGAATAGAAAAGCAGACTAGTAAATTGAGCAGGAAGTCCTGAATTAGACTCAACTACAAATGGAAACTTAGTATGTCGCAAAGGTATTGTATCAGCCTGGCTCCAATAAGGAGAGAGAAACCCACATAGTAATTTGAACAGAGAAAATTTGATATAAAAATTATGAAGTATAACAGGATATTAGAGTAGTGAAGTCTTATCTAGTAAGAAGTAAAGAGAATTCCAGAGAATCTAGAAACAACAGATATAAAGAGCAGCTATTACCCTTCTTGGGAGGAAGAACTTCCCCTGTCCTTAGGTTTGAGATTCAGAACACATTGAAGAGGACAGTGAATGGGAGTGGAGTTGCTGTGTTCCTTCACTGGCAGAACTTGCTGGAAACCACTTCTTTGGAACTTGTGGAAATTTATATTTAAGATGTAAGGAAAAGCTCACAAGGCAGAAATCTTCCTGGAGTCACTCCAGTATGCAGCCACCTGAGGGATGGTGCTGAGTGATACTGCCAGCCACCCTGCACTGTAGGAGCCCGTCCTAGGAGCACACTTGAATCATGAAGCAAAACCCTTTTATCCTGCAGTCCCCAGTGCCCTCTGCTGACAAAGCTTGACATGGTCCCAGCTGGCCAGGAAATATGTATAAAGGGCTCAGATTCATTTTCACAGTTCAGGTAACAAAAATATGAATTTGGGGCTGAAAAACTGATTACTGGCATAGGCAACATCTCAAAGCAGTACAGTGAAGACTCACTTTTGAAAGCATGTTATTTGGACAACTTGGTAGCCATTTGGGGAATGATAAAATTATATCCAAGTCTTTATATGATACACAGAATAAACCCCAAATTGATTACAGTCTACTTGAAACCATATATGTAGTAGAAGAAAATGTGGGAATGGCAATTCACACATAAAAAGAGAAAAATGGTACTCAAACATGAAAAATTGTTCACACTTACAGAGACATGCAAATTAAAGTGACACTGGGATATCCTAGAATACCCATATGGTGGCAAAATTTTTAAAATATTTTTGTTGGCAAGGTTGTGATAGAAACAGAGACTCTCCTAAGTTGCTGTGGTGAATGCAGATTGATAAAACTGTTGCAGAGGACAGTCTGGTCTGGCAGGTTGAAAGCCTGGATTGCATTCCAGTGCTTTTCCTATTTCTTCCGGGAGCCTTAAGCCTCTGGTCGCTGAGCACCATGAGCATCTCAGGGTACTTCTCTCAATTCTTTTGCCCCACTTCCTGCTTTTAGTAATTGAAAGTCTGGAGTGAATTCATTATTTAGTGTAATTATTAATGTAGCTTATTTTAGTCTCCCACTTTATTATTTGTTTTCTCTTTATCCTCGTTGTTCATTGTGCCGCCTTCTTCTACCTTCTTTTTGGTGCAGCATGTATTTTTTAGTATACTGCTTTGTCTCCTGTATTGACTTTCATTACACCTCTTAGTGTCATTTCAAAAATGAGTGCTCTTCTAGAAAGATTACAGTATGAATCTTTACATTATCACAGTCTACCTCCAAATAATAATACTTCATGAACAATGTAAAAATTTTACAATAGTGTAATTTTATTTATCCCTGCCTGCCCATTGTCCTTCTGATTTTTTTCATGGTATTTTTACTATTTCACTTTAAACAATCTATAGTCTTAAAGAAATTTGCATATATATGCAAAGGTAGTTTTTCTCTCTCTTTTTTAAAGACTTTATTTATTTAAGATAGAGTGAGTGTGAAAGAGAGAGAGCACAAGCAGGAGGAGCAGCAGGCAGAGGGAGAAGCTGGCTCTCCACTGAGCTGGGAGCCCGACACAGGGCTTGATCCCAGGACTCTGGAGTCATGACCTGAGCTGAAGGCTGACGCGTAACTGACTGAGCCACTCAGGCGCCCCACAAAAGTAGTTTAAAACATATTCTGTATTTACCTATGTATTTACCATTTCAAGTGCTTTTAATTCTCTCCTGTGGTTTCATCTTGTATTATTTTGCTTATGACTAATAACTTCCATTAGCAGTTCTTGAATTGTGTGTCTGCTGGTGATGAATTCTCTCAGCTTTTATCTATTTCATTTTCCTTTTAAAGGATATTTTTTCTGTGTATAGATTTATAGGTTGACTCCTTTTTTTTAAGATGTGGCTTTATTTATTTATTTATTAGAAAAAATTTTTTTCATGGGTAGAGGGAGAGAGAGAGAATCTCAAGCAGGATCCATGCTCAGCACAGAGCCTAACACAGGACTCATTCTCACAATCTTGAGATTATCTCCTAAGCCAAAATCAAGAGTGAGACACTTAACTGACTGAGCCACCCAGGTGCTTTATTTTATAAAGCCATAAAGATGTGGCTTTATTTTCTTGGGAATGAATTGTTTATGAAGAAAAATTAGTGGAAATTCTTACGTTTTTCCTCAGTGTGTATTGTGTCTTTATTCTCTCAGTGCTATTAAATTTTTTTTTTCACTATTTTTTCACTATCAGTCTGTCATGTGCCTTGCTGTGGTTTTCTTGCATTTAGTCACTGTGGGGTTTGTTGAGCTATTGCATCTTTGGTTTGGAATCTTTGATCAATTTTGGAAACTATGTAGACATTACCTTCTTAAATGCTTTTTCTGCCTCATTTTTTCTCATTTCTTTTCAGAACTTTACTGACACTCCATGTTAGACTTGATTATATTGGATTTTCCATTCTGTTCATTTTTCACTTTTTTTTTTTTAACTTAGCTACTTCCTTTTTACGTACATTCAAGTTCACTAATCCTTTACTCTTTTGTGTCTGCTCTAAAGCCTATTTATTGAATTCTTTATTTCTGATCCTATATTTTTTATTTTTAGAATTTCTATTTTTTGTAGTGTACATATCCTTTGAAATTTCTTATCTCTTCCTGGTTAATGTTCAGTTCTTCCATGTCTTTTTACTTATAGCAGAGCTAGTTTCAAGTGTCTACCAGTTTTGACATTTGACTCACCTCTGTTCTGTGTCTACTGTTTTGTCTTTTGTTTGTTACATCTACTTATGCTTTATTGTATGCCATGTAATATTTTATTGCATTGTTTCTGTATAAAACAACTGTAGAGAATGAAATAAGTAACACTCATTTTCATGCCCTTCTGGATCTGGAGTAGTAGGGGTGAGAAAGGGTGAGTTAATCTGCTTGGTGGTTATTGTGACCATTTTTGTTTGTTTGTTTCCAGTTGTAGTTTGCGGCAGAATTTCAGTGATTCAGATGCTGTGAGGATAGGGTCACAACTTTGTCTTTAATAGGACTTGGAATCCAAACACTGGCAAATTCCAGGGCTCTACTCTTGCTTCATAGCTAAGCTTCCGGGTTTAAAACTGTGGTAGTTCTATTTATCTCTGTTTTGCTGTCTAATTTGTCAGACTCATGGCTCATATTCTGCTTTTTATGCTTCTTTCAGCCCTGTTGTGTCTTTCCTCTGTTAAAGCCTGGAGTGCCTTGGAATGGTTACTTTCATACCCTGCCTTACTCTTAGACTTGAAAACTTAAGAGTACCTGGAGATTCAAGAGTAGGGAAAGTGTTGGGGAGATAAGTTCTTTTTTCTTTCTTTCTTTCTTTTTTTTTTTTTTTTCCTTTTTTTTAAGATTTTATTTATTTGACAGACAGAGATTACAAGTAGGCAAGAGAGGCAGGCAGGGAGAGAGAGAGGAGGAAGCAGGCTCTCCGCGGAGCAGAGAGCCCGATGTGGGGCTTGATCCCAGGACCCTGGGATCATGACCTGAGCCGAAGGCAGAGGCTTTAACCCACTGAGCCACCCAGGCACCCCGATAAGTTCTTTTTTCTCTCCTGCTCTGCCCATAGTCATTTGTAGCTGAAAGCCTTAAAGTCCAGAGTTAATCTGATGGACTTCTGTCTCTCCCTGTCTCTCTCTCTCTTTCTCCCCTTCATCCCCCTCTGCATTCCAGCTTTTGGCAACAATTACCTGAGCACTTGGTGAAGACCAGTGTGAGATGGCATGTAGTTGCAGACTTGCTTGTGGCTGGAATCCTTGGGATTTTAGTCTGTGAGGCCAGAACTATAATGTGGCTGTGAAGTTTGTTAGAAGTCTGGCGGATTTCTCCTTACTCAAAGTGTGTTAAATTCTTCTTACTTCATCAGGGATGGAATCACTGTGGCTCTCTTCTCTTCTGTGAAGGATTAATCATTTTCTAGAGTTTAATTCATAGAGGTTTCTTTGTGGTCTCAGTTCTCTTACTGGTTTAAAAACCATGAATTTGTAGTTTTTCCAGTTTGTTTTGAACGGTTGAGGATAATGGTTTCTTGCTGCTTTGTAGAACTGTTTCTATTCCTGATATTTCTGATTTTATAGAACTGTCTCTCTTCATAGTGAGAAAAATGTGAAATTAATAACCAATGAATTATTCTTCTCTTGATGTTGAAATTGTCCTTATATTTTCCTTCAATATTACAAGTTGTTTTTTTTTTTAATTTTTATTTTTTTTATTTTTTTTTTTTTAAAGATTTTATTTATTTATTTGACAGAGAGAGATCAGAAATAGACAGAGAGGCAGGCAGAGAGAGAGGGAAGCAGGCTCCCTGATGAGCAGGAAGCCCGATGTGGGACTCGATCCCAGGACACTGAGATCATGACCTGAGCTGAAGGCAGCGGCTTAACCCACTGAGCCACCCAGGCGCCCTTTTTTTAATTTTTAAAAAGATTTACTTATTTTATAGAGAGAGCGTACTTGTGGGAGGGAGTGGCAGAGGGAGAGGAAGAGAAAGTCCCAAGCAGGCTCTGCACTGAGTGCAGAGCTGGACGCAGGGCTAGATTTCAGGACCCTGAGATCATGCATGACCTGAGCCAAAACCAAGATTCCGGTGCTTAACCAACTTCACCATCCAGGTGCCCAAATATTATAAGTTTTATACACTTGAGTTGGTTAACTAACTGTGTCTACTCTTAATTTGAAATAACAGAATGTAGCTCATTGCCCTAGAATATCACCCAGCAAAGAAAGGTTCTTTTGACTGTACCTTGATAATTGTGACATGGAAATGCTGAGTTGGAGACTACATGGTCCAACCCCTTTGTTTTGGCCATGGGAAAATATGGCTGTGTTCTAGCTGGCCATAATGAGGTTGAGGGTAATTCCTGGTTATTTGAAGCTATTGTACTTCCTCCAATTTGTCTTTAGTGCAGTGTTTTTGTTCTTTAGATTTACACTTTGTAATTTTAGTCTGCTCTGGCTATCTTTTTTCAGATGTTATTTTGAATTTTAATTTTAATTTAAAATGTTTAGAAAGACACATTAGACACAAGTTGTATTTGTTTGATATTTTTATAAACAACTGGAAAGTGGAAAAGAGCAGAAAAATTTTTAGGTTGCCAGAAGGCACTAAGCTTTTCTAACTGGTAAAATAAATAAACAAACAAACAAACAAATAAATAATAAAACTGAGACTCTCAGTAAGTACATTATTTGCCATTAAAAACTACATTTTAAAAAATATAATATAAAATAAACATTTCATTTGTTTTATTTTAACAAAGTACAGTCCCAATTAAGCCTTTTTTCTTCCTTTCTTCTTTTTTTTCTTTAGGAAATGTTGACCCAGTTATAAACAACCTTAAATAACTAGAGTCTCTTGTACCTTTTACAAAAAATATTGAAGAACTCTGTGATTTTTTTTCTTGTGTCTACCATAAATATAGTTATGGCGTTTTAAATTTCCTTCCAGTTTTCTTCTGCTTTCACTTACCTCTCTGTTTTATTTCCTTCTGTCTCAAATCCTTTATGGTATGAAGTGGTATATAGTTACTGAATCATAAATCAAGACTTATACCATTCCTAAGGCAGGTTAATATAATAGAATAGTGGTTAGTACTTCCTCTAGTCACTTTTTACTAAGTTTGCCATTTCTCTTAAATACCATTACACTGTTTACTAACTGTATAACTTCTGGTGGGTTAATTAATCTGAATTTTTTTATTTATAAAACGGAGATAAAATAATATGGGCTTATTATGACAAATGACATATATCTAATAATTAGTGTGATATCTGGCATTTAAAGGCACAGTATCTGTTGTCGTAATTGTTATCAACATCATCATCATCATCATCATCATCTTTATCTTCACCTCAGCTTTGCTTCTTCCTGTTCTGGCAATTACTATCATATTCTACACACACTTTCTTAACACTTTACACTTAAACTTCCAGGATAGAATTTATTTGCACTTTTTAGGGGCACCTGGGTGGCTCAGTCATTTAAGCATCTGCCTGTGACTCAGATCATGATCCTGGAGTCCTGGGATCAAGCCCTGCATCTGACTCCCTTCTCACTGGGGAGCCTGCTTCTCCTTCTCCTCCCTGCTCATGGTCTCTCATGCTCTTTTGCTATCTCTGTCATTATCTCTGTCTCAAATAAATAAATAAATAAAATCTTTTAAAAAATTTATACTTCAGACTAATCTACCTAAGGCAGATTTTATTTTTATTTTATTTTTTTACTTTAAAAAAATGTTTTATTTCATTATTTGACAGAGAGAGAGAGAGAGAGAGAGAGCGAGCGAGCACAAGCAGGGGAAGCAGCAGGCAGAGTGAGAGGGAGGGCAAGAAGAGAAGCAGGTTTCCTAATGAGCAAGGAGCCTGACTCAGGACTTGATCCCAGGACTCTGGGATCATCACCTGAGCCAAAGGCAGATACTTTAACTGATTGAGCAACTATTTTTAGAAGCCCCTTATCTTTATTTTCTCAGTGTCAAGTTAGATGAAATGTACATTTTGTCATGTAACTATAATGAAGTCTTCCATATATCTTACACTAGCTGACACTATAGCCACATTTAAATTTACAGTGTTTCTATTATGATGATTGTAAATTTTCTGTATAGAAAATCATGTAAACAGCTCTGATTTTATTTTCTTTCTTATACAGCTTCTACTACTTCCTGGAATATCTAATTGTCATTTTTGGGGTTTGGTTGTTGTTGTTTTTAACATTGTTTTTAACATTGCTTGCTTTTATTTATTTTTCAGTTCTTTTAAGGTAATGGTTCTCAATTAAATTAGCATTTTCCCAACACCTGCCCCTGCCCCCAGGATATTTGGTAATGTCTGGGGATATTTTTGGTTGTCACAACTTGGGGAGCACCACTGGCATCTAGTGTGTAGAGCCTGGGAATGCTGTTAAACATCCTACACTGCACAAAGCAGTCCCCTAAAGAATCATCCAACCCAAAATTTTAATATGTAAGATTGAGAAAAAAAATTATCACATGTGTGGAATGCTTTCTTCCCTTTAGTTTTTTCCCTACCGGGCAGCTCCCTTCTGAAGTGTTCCCTTCTTTTTCTAATCTGAAGTGATCTTTTTTTTTTTTTTTTTTTTTTAAGTTCTGCTATGCATCTTTCTTTTGAGATTTCAGTTTATCATTTTCTTGTGTTGGATTCATTTCCTTGTTCCATTTTCTTTTTTAGCTTATTCCATTTCCTTGTTAGTTCACATCCTTATGTAGTTGAATTTCCTGTGAATGGATGGATAAAAGTAAATTTTCTTAGGTGTTACATGTCTGAAACTGTATTTATCTTGCCCTTACACCTGAGTAATGTTTTGGATAGTTGTAGAATTACCAGTGGAAACCATTTTTTCCCCAATTTTGAGGGCATTAATCAAAAAAGTCTGGTGCCAGCCTCATTCTTATTTCTTCTTCCTTTTTCCTTCTTCCTTCTTATTTGGTATGTGTTTTAGAGTCCTCTTTTTATATCCCTGGTATCCTGAAAATTCACTATTAAGTATCTGGGTATTTTTCCTTCATTTATTGTATTGGGAACTTTTCTTTTTTACTGAGTCCTTTCAGTGTCATTATTTATATCTTTAGCTTTAGGAAATTCTCTTATATTTTTTCCTTGCAATTTCCTCTATACTCTACTCTTTTTAGAATCTTTATTAACTGCTTATGGGACCCTCTGGATTATTTCTTTAGGTCTCTTACTTTTTGGCAGTAAATAAAGCAGAGAGGTTAATAAAATAAATACTAATGTTGGATATACCCAGAATTGACTATTATTAGTTGGTAAATTGGCTTTTTTCCTAATAAAAAACAGAAATTTCAGATAGAAGTTCCCTTTGATCCACATCTTTGATTCTCTCTCCTTCTTTGCCTTTTCAGAAGCAATCTTACTATGATTTTTGCATGTATTCTCTAAGATCATTAAAGAATACATTTACCTATATGTGTACATAAATAATATGTAGGATTGTTTAGTGAATAATTTAAGAATTTATATAGTTAATATTTCACAGCTTACTCTCTATCCTGTGTCTGTGCTGGTATATGCATACCTATTTGTAAGTTCCCTAGAGGTAAGGACTGTCTTGCTCATTGTGAAATCACTAGCACCTAGATCAGTAACTGACATATAGCTAGCACTCAATGTGTATTTCTTAAATAAATCAGTACAGTGTATGTTTAACTGCTATGTAGTAGTAACTATGTGAATATACTGCATATCACATTTTATATATTCATTCCCATACAGATTGACAGTTTAGGTCATTTCTAATTTCCATGCTTCTTATTATAAACAGTGTTGTGAGGCACCCTTATATGCATCCCTTTATACTTGTGTTTCAGATTTATCAAGATTGCTTACCTAGAGTTGGAATTGCTGGGTTGTAGGAAATAAATTTTTATTTATTTATTTGCCAGAGAGAGAGAGAGAGATCACAAACAGGCAGAGAGGCAGACAGGCAGAGAGAGAGGGAAGCAGGCTCCCTGCTGAGCAGAGAGCCTGATGTGGGCCTCAATCCCAGGACCTTGAGATCATGATCTGAGCTGAAGGCAGAGGTTTAACCCAGGTGCCCCTAAAATTTTTAACTTTTAAAATCATGACTTTAAAACAAGTTCTCTTGATAAATTTTTCCATTTTGTGTTCCTTCCTTTGAATCCTCTGCATCCTCGACCTATAGTTTTATCCTTCTTTCTTTGAAGCTATCAACTTTTCAAAATGATAATCTATAGCCCCAGGATCCGCTTATGCCTGACACTTTAAAGAGTTAACCTCAGATTTTAAGTTATATTAGCCAGTTTTTCCTTCTTTTGAAAAAATAATTTATTGAGATAAGGTTTACATAAAATTAACCATTTCAAAGTGAACAATTCAGTAGTTCTTTTTTCTCTCATCTTGCTGTATTTTTTTGTTTTTCTTCCTGAGAGAGTTCCTTAACTTTTTTGAAACTTACTATTGGGTTTTTTAATTTGGGTAAATATTTTTAATTTCTAGGAACCCCCTTTTCTTTAACATTTTTTTCAAAATACCCTATTCTTCTTTTACAAAGTCTTCTTTAATGGATGCTTTAATATTTTTCATGGTGCTCTTGTTTTTCTTTGATCTTTTGACTCTGAGGGAAGTAATCAGAGGGTCTTTTCCCTTTTGGAATCATTTCTGTTTCCTCTAGTGCCATTTTTCTTTTCCTGTTTGTTGTTCTTGGTCTCTGTTTCATGTTATAGGCTTTTCCCAATTTTCCTTGGTATTTGGTTATTAGTTCACAGATTAAAATGAGCCAAGAGGGACTCTTAGACCAAAAGGCTTTGCTCTGGATTGACCAAGTGGGTTACTTAATAACTCACTTTAGGACCTGTAAATGCTACAGTGGGATGAGCTGGGTTTTTTTGTGGTATCCAGTGTCCTTACTTGCCATCTTGGTTCTTCCCAAAGAAACCATTTGGCTTCTTAAAGAAAAACCCTGCTTTTATGTGTTCCTCTCCTCTCCTCTCCTCTCCTCTCCTCTCCTCTCCTCTCCTCTTCTCTTCTCTTCTCTTCTCTTCTCGTCTCTTGTTTTTGTGTTTATTTTATATTGCAGCCTGGTTGCCAGAATTTGAATGTATGCCCTTGAGTATGGGGGGGAGGGTGGGTAAGAGAATGTCAGCCATTTTCTCTTGTACCATTTTCCCCCTTCCCCTTGCTCCTCTGTTTATCTCCAGCTCAGACACCTTTTTTGAATGTCTGCCATCTTGCAGACACATCAAATCACACCTGCCCCACACTGAACTCATCTTTCTCCAGAAACTTTCTATTAATTCTCATCATCCATCCTCACTCTCCCTAATTTCCCCTGAGTCACCAGGTACTATAGAATTTGATCACTAAGTGCTCCTTGCCTCTTGCTGCTTATCTATACCCTCCTTGTCACTGCCCTGTTCTAGACCATCTTCATCTCTGATTTGGATTGATGTAGTAGCTTCCTGATCAGTGTCTCAACCTCCAATATTTCTTCCCTCTGAATCTGGTTTTCTGTTGTACACAGCCAACACATTCCTAGTTTATCCACATGATAGTTAAAGAAAAGGAAGAGGTCTGAGGAAAAGACTTTTCTTTTTCTTTTTTTTTTTTCTGCAAAAGCAAAGCTTCTCACGATGTTATCCTGACTGTTAAAATTCAAGTTTTATGATGGCATGATGAGGTGCTTTCAGGAAAACGGTTAGAGAAACAAAGGAAAAGGATCATCAAGCCTAGAAAGGTGGACCTGTAGTTGTTGGAAGCTGGAAAAGGCCTCATAGGACTTTAGAAGTCTTTAATGACTAAGACCCAGAGGGGACATTAAAGATTATCTTTTTTCATTTCTCTAATTTTATATATGAGTGACCTGAAACACAGCACAGGTCACACTGTGAGTTAGTGCTGAAACCAGATTGTGGACTTTGAGTATTTTTTTTACTCTGGGTTTAAGTGTAGTTACTCAGAGCATAGACTGGGACCAGACTCCTGGCTATAGCATGCTACTCTTTTGTAAACTGTGTGTCCATGAGAAAGTTTAATTAAGCTCTTCATATTTGAGGTTCCTCAGCTGTAAAGTGTGTAATACCAGTACATACCTCACAGAGTTGTTGTGAGGATTAAATAAGTTAATATAAACAAAGCACTTAAAACAATGTCTAGGACATAGTAAAAAGCGCTAGCACTGTTGTCATGTATTAATGCAAGGCATCCTGAATTTAATTATGCCTGTGGCCTAATTTATACACCATGTTACTTAATATTTTCATTTTACAATGTAAGGAAATAGCCATGGTGCAAGTGTTATAGTTGTGCACTTGTGTACAAGGATTATAGTTACCTCTGTTATCGGTGAGGGATATGACCTGATTCCTTGTGAATACCACTGTAGAGTCTTGAAGAGCTGCTCTGAGATGCAGTGGTTGGCAGAATTCTTCTGTGACTCATTCCTATTAAGCAGCCACTCAGCAGATGGGCTTGAAATTTGTGATTTAGCAAAATTACACACTATTATGTTGAGACTTACTGGGTTACTTACACATAGTGTTAAATTGTCATACTAATATGTTAATATAAAATATGTTCTAAGGATGTTAAATGGCGAAGTTAGGTTCCCTTGTCTGATTAACTCTGTATTTAAAAAAATAGAAAGGAATGGGGAACTGGGTGGTTCCCCATCCTCAGTCGGTTAAGTATCTGCCTTCAGCTCAGGTCATGATCCTGGGATCCTGGGATCAAACCCCGGGTCGGGCTCCTTGTTCAACAGGAGCTTACTTCTCCCTCTCTCTCTGCCTGCCACTCCCCCTTCTTGTCTTCTTTTCCTTGCTCTCTCTGTCTTGCTGTCAAATAAATAAATAAAGTTTTTAAAAAAGTAAAAAAGAAGCGGGTTGTTGATTACAGGACTCTTCAGAGCATTTCATATATTATGTTAGCTCATCTTGTGACTTTCTTAAAGGGCCATATGGTAACTAGCCAGACTGATCCAGAGACTGGTTGTTTTGGCAAATGGTGATCTACTGGGTTTTGTAGAATAATAATCATCTGTCTTAGAATTATATTAGCATGCCTCAATTATAATTGAAATCTTTTATTAGGGCGGATGGTGTAAGAAATTTCATACTTGTAAAATAAAACTGCTAATTGAGAAAGGTATAAAATCAACAAATAACACCTTTCTTACTTATCAAAGACTTTATGATGCTGTATACCAGTTTAACATTGCAGTTATGGAATGTACTACTGATGTTACAGTTTGGATATAGAAAATACTTTTTACTACGCAATTTGCCTATCTGTTTCACAACTCTGCACTTTTTGCACTCATGCAAGGTTTATCATTCACAGAAATGAGTGACGGTTGTGTTGTTTCTAATCTCAGCTCATGATACTGTTTCCTTCTCAGAATCTACTCTGATCTTTCCATGCAGACTTAACTGCCCAATTCATCTTATTCATACAGGATACATTAGAATTTTTTATTTCTGTTCATTATAATTTTTTGCTTTCATGGCTGCCAGTTAACTGGACCATCCTGTAGGTAATGTTAAATAAATATTATTTACATATTTACATATGTTACATGAGGGAGTGCTGTTTCTTGAAGATGGGTCTGAACTTTTAACTTTATATTACTTGTAGTGCCAAATCAGTCCCAAGTAAAAATTTTGCTGAAGGAAGGAAAAAAATAATTCATGAGGCTGAATCAGCTTTAAGGAAACTTAAAAAAATTATTTCTTAATGTTTTTGGTCCTGTAAAAGGCCAAATTCTTGTAACCTAATTCCTGTAAACTAATTGATATATGAGTGCTATTACACACACTAGAAACTATAGTTGTGTCTATATCCATTGGTAGTGAAGTTTCAGATTTTTTGACAGATAAAATAACAAGGTCAGAATATTTATTTAACATTACCTACAGGATTAATGTACTGTCAAAATATGGGTTTCATATTTACTAAATTATGAAAGTTTTGAAATTATAAAATTATTATTAAATTATGGAAGTTAAAAGGATAGATTCACAAAATACATTTTGTCCACATACAGTTTTTGTGGGCACCTGGGTGGCTCATTTGGTTGGGCAACTGCCTTCAGCTCAGGTCATGATCCTGGAGTCCTGGGATCTAGTCCCACATCAGGCTCCCTTCTCAGCAGGGAGTCTGCTTCTCCCTCTGACCCTTTCCCCTCTCATGCTCTCTCCCTTACTTTCTCTTTCTCATATAAATAAATAGAATCCTTAAAAAAACACAAATATACAGTTTTTGTATAGGTGTGTTTTTAAAATAATACTTGGCTGAATTGCCAGTCTGACTTTTTGACTTTTATTCATTTTAAGATTATTATTAACATATGCTCTATAGAAATGCATATATTTAGTTATTTGTGACTATTATTATTTAAATATTATCTTTGTTGACATGTACATCTTTAAAGTGGGAAAGTGTTTTTATTGTAAAATGGCTTAGAAATGTTCAGATTTTAGTAATCTGTAACAATAGAGTTTTATGTGCCAGATATTATTTTAAAAATGTGTTATTGCCCTTTTAAAAATGAAAGTCATATCAAGGCTTTTTTCATGATGAAATTAATGAAAAATATAACTGTTAAATGAGGGAGTGCTGTTTCTGGACAATCCACACACATGAGAACAAATAAGTTGATATATAAATATAAAATCATGAGTTTATCCTGAAACTACTATTTCTAGTCCAACACCAGATGTTTATGTCTAGCCTTCTGCCATCTATATTTGTATCTCCCTTCTCCAGCAGAGAGAACCCTGATTCCTAACATCATCAGTGTATTTACTTATTTGCTCAGAGTAGTTTCAGAGTGCTACAACTATACCACTGTGGAAAAAGAAAACTGCTAGAGTTCAAGATTTGCTTCGAATTTTTAATGTTTAATTTAAATGTTTAAAGTTTACTGGATTAGCTTTTTATTTTAGTGTGGTTACATTTTTGATTTAACATAGATAATTGGCTTCTTTCTAATTGTATTTAATTTTAGGCTCATACCTTGATTAAGTTTTATATTTTGAATGTATTCGTCATCATTTTCAATAAAAAATGCTGTAAGGCAGCTCTGGACTAAGGATTCAAAGGCTTTTGTTTTATCCATTGTTGCCACTTTCTAGGTATCATTAGTAACTTAGCAAACTTCTCTGAAATTCTCCTGTATTCTGTTTACTAACGTATTGTTTACATACAATTAAATTCACCAATCTTAAAAGTAGTTTGATGGATTTGGTAACATATTTAGTTGTGTCAATGGATTTCTTTTTTTTTTTTTTAAGCTTTTATTTACTTATTTGACAGGCAGAGATCACAAGTAGGCGGAGCAGAGAGAGAGGGGGAAGCAGGCTCCCTGCTGAGCAGAGGCCAATGTGGGGCTCCATCCCAGGACCCTGAGATCATGACCTGAGCTGAAAGCAGAGGCTTAACCCACTCAGCCACCCAAGTGCCCCTGTGTAAAGGGATTTCTTACCTTCCAGCTCCTTTGTATTTGATGTCCTTCCTTATCCCAACTCCAGGCAAACTCTGATCTACTTTCTGTCAGATAGTTTTGCTTTTTCTAAAATTTTATCTAAATGGAATCACATACTATGTGTGGCCTTTTGTATGTTGCCCTCTTTCACTTGGGATAATGTTTTTGAGATTCACTCACACCATTGTGTGTATTTGTATTTTGCTTCTTTTTATTGTGGTACAAATATATTACAATTTTAAGAAAGTCCATTTACTAGCTGATGGACTTTGGGGTTACTTATAGTTATTGCAATTATAAATAATGATGCTTTGAACATTCATGTATACATTTTTGTGTAGACATAGGCTATTGTTTCTCTTTTACATTATTTTTATGGTGATTTTGTTAAGGATTGTGTTAGTTAATATCTTTAACTTTTCATAGTGTATTTACTGTTAATAGTGTACTACTTTAAGTAAAATATAGAAATGTTGTAACATCTGTCTTATAATTCACTTACTCTTTCTACTGTGTTCATCCTGCTTTTAACTTCATTTTATTTCAGAACCAGTTTTTCTATTCTAGAACTTTCACTTGATTTTTTTATTGTTTCTCTCTCTCAGCTGAAACATCATCTCTCTGCTGAGATTTAATGTATTGAAGGCATCTTTTCTTAATTGAGAGTAGTAACAACATTTATTTTAATATTCTTGTCTTCTAGTTCTAGCATCTGGTTCATCTTGGTTCAAATCTGATTGATTTTCTTTTTTCTAGAATATGTGTTTTTTTTCGGTTCTTTGTTGGATAATTTTGGATTGTATTCTTGGTGTTATGAATTGTTGAGTGGTGGAGATTTTGATCCTGCTGCTTTTCACCAATGATATTGTTTCCTAAGTTGTAGATGGACCTTTTTTCACAGGCATGAACTGTAGAGTCTTAATTTGTTTGGCAATTCCATTCTCCCTTCAAATCTTTTGTCTTTATCTGGATTTCTGTGAGTGTTCTGTACGTGGGTCATTCTGAGGTCATCAGAGAGGTGGGTAGCCAGAGTCTGTAGACCCCTCTTTGGGTTTTTCCCTTACCAGATTTCCCCCCCTCTCTTCAGTGGTCCTGGTTTCTTTACTTCCTTTTTCTGTTCCCCAGAGCATAAAGATTATCAGTATGTCCTTGTACACACCTGTTGCTGGTCTGCCATTTGGACTGCACTCTGTCCTAGATTTTAAAGCACCAGAGACCATAAGTAACTTGTAGCTCCCAGTCTTCCACATCCAAATGAGCACGTGTTCCCCATCAGTATTTTCTGCTCCCTTTGCAGTAGCTGGAGTTGATTTTTGTATTTTTTTCTACCTTTTTGGATATTTTCTGCAGGGGGCAGAGGGTATCATCATACATCCAGTAGGTTCTTACTCCATCATACCCAGAACTGGCACTTTAAAGAATATATATTGATTCCTGTCTTTTTAAGTGGTGTTCACACACACACACACACACACACATACACACACACACGTACACAGTAATAGGTATGGGAATCCCAGGAGTCAAGTATGTAAACTGTAACACACAAGACTCAGAGAGAGGGTAAGGAGGGATCGTGTCATTTACCTAAATTCTTATTCAGTCATTGAGAGTGCTTTGTTAATTGTAAAACTCTTTAGGGTTATTTGTTCATCAAGTAAGATTTCTTAAAATTAGGAAATTTTTTATAAACAATCATTTTTATTAAAACATTTAATTATTTCCAGAAGCACAAAATATTTCATAATTTCAAAGTTTAAAGTTCTTTTTCTCTGTCCTAACACATATAATATCACATAGCAGTACTACTTTTAGAAATACCTCTTATAAAAATACTAATATTTGTCCTCTATTGTGTATCTACAAATATACTCAAGGAAGTATTATTACTACAAAATTAGAAACAACCTGAATAGTTAAAATAAATTTTGATATATCCCCTATATGGAAAGGAATACTTTGCATCTATTGAAAAGGATAAGATGGGGTAATCTATGTGCTTGAAGTGAAAGTTGGCTGTGATATATTCTTTTTTTTTTTTTTTTAGATTTTTATTTATTTATTTGTCAGAGAGAGGGAGAGAGAGAGAGCGAGCACAGGCAGACAGAGTGGCAGGCAGAGGCAGAGGGAGAAGCAGGCTCCCTGCCAAGCAAGGAGCCCGATGTGGGACTCGATCCCAGGATGCTGGGATCATGACCTGAGCCGAAGGCAGCCGCCCAACCAGCTGAGCCACCCGGGCGTCCCGGCTGTGATATATTCTTAAATGAAAAAAATTACTGCAAAAATTTTTATGTAAAATGATTTTTATAAGCAAACAAATATTTTCTTCTAAATTCTACTCCAGTTTATGTGTATATATATTACAAGGATATACAAGGTCTAAGATTGTTAATACTGTTTATTTTTTAGAAGGAAAATTGGGGAGGGGCCACTTCCAGCTTTTAATTATACCTCTCTATAGTTTTTATTTTAAAGAAATGAAAGCTAGAATCTATATTTATTGACTAATATGTATCTTATGGGCTAAGATATATATAAATGGGATATATATATATATGAAGGCATATATATATATGCACCACTGATTGGCAAATAAGTCATTTATTTGTTTAATATTTACTTGATTTGGTAGCATATTTAAGTGACTGCTCTTTTTATTTTAGGCCTCTTTCATTTTCATTTTGTTTTAATTTATGGAGGATTGTTATATTATTAGATGGTAAAATATATGATTGATTACATATACTACGAACGAGTAGGTATTTGCCATAATTGTTTCTGATAATTGAAGTAGATTTTCATTTTTAAAGTTTTAAATAAAAGCCATTACATAAATGTATTAATGGCATTTAAATAAATTATAAGTAAATTATAAAATGTCTAATTTTAAAATTAGTTATTACAACTGTAATTCTGTGCTAAAGAATTTTAAGATTATTACTCACCAACTATTTCTTGACAGTGTTTTAAATTTTGATGTAAATGGCAGATTGGACAAAAATGATGGCAGTGTATTTTGCATTGGAAATTTTGTTTTGGGCAGAAATAGTTGCACAGTCTCATGGAGTAACTTATTTTCTTATTGTTATAAACTGTATATATTTATCTGTATGTAAAATTGGAAGATAGTCACAAATTAAATAATGAAATTCCTTCCATCTTGCTGACACTTACCCTCTATTCTCAATGAACTTTCTAAATATGTTAGAAATATGTAGTTCAGGCTTCCTATAAAGAAACACACACACACACACACACACACACACCCCTCTGACTGTTAGTTGTAGCCGTTGAGGAAATTCCCTTTGTTGTCAGTTCTTTGTTTGTTTGTCAATTCTTACCATTTTTCTTTCTTCTAAGAACCCAAAGACATCTTTGAGTATCATGTTTTGAAAATATTTTCCAGAACACCAAGGGTACAGTGTTTAAGAAGGAAGAAAACAAGTATTTTATTTAGCATCTACATTATACCAAGCATATGCTAGGTTTTTCATTGCTGTCTCATTTATTCTTGAGCATAACTCTGTATATCAATATTTTCAGTATGATCTCCATTTTTTTTCCTAAGGAAAATAAACAGAGGTGTGGAAATTTAAATTGCCTAGAATTCTACTGTATTCGAGGGTGAGGCTGAGATGAGCATCTAGTTCTGCTTTACTAAACAGATTGCATGATAATCTCTCCGAGCTTTTCATAAAAATGCCTTCTAATTTTTGCTATGATATCTTATATTTTTAAATAACATTTCTTATACAAACCTGAGTATGCAATCTCCGGTGATTAATTAGGGGAGGCGCTTGGCATAGACTCTGCAGGAACTGATCCTCTGTTGCCATAGTCAGTGCACAGGGCCTGGGGCCTGAAGTGAGGCTTTCCACCTGGTATATAGTTTTATAGCTGTCACCTTTGTGCTGAGGAAAAGATGACAGAAATATCAAATACTCTTGCATTTTAAAATATGAGTTACTAGAACAAAACCTTAGCTCTGCTTCTGAATAAAAGTATGAAAATGTTGAATTAGGATATAATTTATGTAAGGATAAAGATATAAATTATAACCTCTAATGAGAGTAAAAATATATAGGCTTCATTTTATACTTTTAAATTTATGTGAAGGCTTGCTTAGCAAAAATGAATAATAACATAGATAGGTTCCCATTGCCACTATTCTTTGTAATGACATCTATTATGGAATTTCCTAGGAATTATTTACAAAGTTTTACTTGCTCAGCTGGTAAAAATTTTTATACCAAATAAGCATTCCAGGATTAATATCATCATAGGTTAGTTTATGTATAAGGAAAATATTTTAATATCTGGAAATGGGTTATAAAAAATAGAAGCTTGTAGTTTATTGTCACCTATCCTCTTATGGTTATTATCTTAAAATTGTCATGCTTATTTATTTTGATGTCAGAGAAAAGCAACTATTGAAATAATGTTGAAAATACTCTTTGTGACTACTCCACAGCAAAAAAGCCTTATTCTCTAATAATTTATGTGTACTTTTTATAAGTCTCTATTTTCAAAGGATGCACATAGGAGACAATACAAGAGAAAATTACCTTTTGATATTGAATTTTTTTCTTGAGAAATCTCTTAAATGCTTGCTAAATGAGTTTGTTTTTAAACCCTTAGTGATCTTAATAGCAAATACAAATTTTAAAATTGTAATAGTGTGTTTTATTTTCTTTGATATCTCTCCTACCCCTTAAAAGCCGGTAAATGTCAAATCCTTTATTTGAAAGCTAGTTTAGTACATCTTTGGAGGTTTACCTTTCAGTAGTGGTGTGATGATATTTCACTTTGTGAAGCAAGGTTGTCACCTAGTGGTGTTTTCAAGTAGTACAGCCTTCAGATTTTGCTAATAAATCTTCAGTATTTTAAAGGGAAGTGCCTAACAAAAATAAAAGTAGGTTTCAGTTTTTCAGAATTTAAAGTGTTTTTTTTTAAGGATTTTATTTATTTATTTGACAGACACATATCACAAGTAGGCAGAGAGGCAGGCAGAGAGACAGGAGAAAGTAGGCTCCCTGCTGAGCAGAGAGACCCACATGAGGCTTGATCCCAAGACCCCGAAATCATGACCTGAGCTGAAGGCAAAGGCTTAAACCACTGAGCCACCCAGGCACCCCTTAAAGTGTTTTAAATTAGATATAACTTTTCAAAGGATTTTTCTTATAATTTTTTCTAATTTCCATCTTTCAGTGTTTAATGTTGGGTCAAAAAATTTTTGTCTGGCCACTGAAATATTTGAGGTAGGGTATGATCATGGTGTATATCAGGGCTTTTCATAATGCTTCACATATCTAGAAGTTGTTTTTTTAGGGGAAAAAATGCTTCTGTAGTACTAAGTAAATTTTCTCTTTTTAATTTTTGCATATTCATCATCGGTTTTTATGCCAGTTTATTTTATGAAAAAATCGCATTTAAAATATTAAATATCTTTGATATCTTTGCTTTTGGTATTTCTATTTTGATAATGTAACAATTTGAAAAATTAGTGTAGAAGAAATTAAAATAGATTTACTGAGATGTGAGTAAGTTTGTACATTGGAAGAAATTTAATGTCATAGGTTAACCAAATGGAAATAGTGTACCTTTGTATATGTAAAGAAATCATAAAAAGTGAAAACTGAAAAATTAATGTATTTTTAAAAATAATTTATTTCTGGATAAAATAAATTTTGTATTAAAAATAGTTTACTATATTGATTAAGATCAACAGTAAGTGGTTGTACTTAGAAGTACTTTAAATAATATATAACTTTACTCATCTGATACATTCATACATAAACCATAGAGAAAATTAAATTTTAAGCTAGTGTTGATTCAGGTCCTTATTATAATTGTTGCAATAGAGATTCCAAGAATTCAGTGGTATTTATTTTGGCGTAAAGTAATGGCTACTTTACCTAAAGAAAGAAAGAAGATGGTAGTGATAGAATAGAGACTTGGTTGTTAATGGAAATTCAATAAAAGACCTTTTTTTAGATTTTTATCTTTTGTGTGTTATGGTTTGTCCTCTTCTTATTTATCTTTAGTGTTTTGGTCCTCCTAATTACTGTGTTTTGGTTCTCCTAATTATTTGCTTAAAAGGGATTTGGGCAAAGAATCCCATGGGTTCATTCAGCTTACTGTGGGCATATCAATTTGGGTTTTCAAAAATGATTTTTTAGGGGCACCTGGGTGGCTTAGTGGGTTAAGCCTCTGCCTTTGGCTCAGGTCATGATCTCAAGGTCCTGGGATCAAGCCCTACATCAGGCTCTCTGTTCAGCAGGGAGCCTGCTTCCCCTTCTCTCTCTGCCTACCTCTCTGTCTACTTGTGATCTCTCTCTCTCTCTGTCAAATAAATAATAAATAAAATTTTAAAAAGTGATTTTTTTTACCCCAATGTATCTATAAACTATCATGAATATATTAATTTCATCTGTACCAAGTGATCTGAAGCAAATTTTTTAATAGCTTTGTTATCTTACTAATCTTATTATTCAACATGGTTAAATACTGGCATACTTCAGAGATATTGTGAGTTTGGTTTCATATCACCATAGTAAAACAAATATCGCAATAAAGCAAGTCAAATTAATTTTTTGGTTTCCCAGTGCATATAAAAGTTGTCTTCACTATAATCATCATCATAGTATCTTTACCAGGAACAGATTCCATCTCAAGAAACCACTTTCTTTGCTCATTGATAAGAATCAAGCCTTCATCTGTTCAAGTTTTATCATGAGATTGCAGCCATTCAGTCCCATCTTCAGGCTCTACTTCTAATTGTTTTTCTTGCTATTGCTACCACATCTGCAGTTACTTCTTGCACTGAAGTCTTGAACCCCTCAAAGTCATCCAAGAGGGTTGGAATCAACCTCTTCCATACTTCTGTGAATGTTAGTATTTTGACCTGTTCCATGAATCAGGAATGTTCTTAATGGCATCTAGAATGGCACATCCTTTCCAGAAGGTCTTGTATTTACTTCGCCCAAATCCATCAGAGGAATTACTATGTATAGCAGCTATAGCTTTGCAAATTATATTTCTTTTTCCTTTTTTAAAAAAAATTTATTTCTTGAATAACAAACTTGAAAGTCTAAATTATTCCTTGACTGCAGACTGGATTGAGAATAGATGTTGTGTTAGCAGGCATGAAAACAACATTAATCTTGTTGTACATCTCCATCAAAGATCTTAGGTGACCAGGTGCATTGTCAATTAGTAGTAATTTGAAAGGAATCTTTTTTACTGAGCAGAAAGTTTTAACATTGGCTGAAAATATTCAGTAAACCATATTGTAAATGGCTGTGCTGTCATCCAGGTTTTGTGGTTTTATTTGTAGAACAAAGGCATAGTAGATTTACTGTAATTCTTAAGGGCCATAGGATTTTCAGAATGGTAAATGAGCATTGGCTACATGTTAAAATCACTAGCTGTATTATTAGCCCCTAAAAAGAGAGCCAACCTATTTATTCCTTGAACCTTTGAAGCCAGTCATGGACTTCTCCTCTCTAGCTATGGAAGTCCTAGATGGCATCTTCTTCGAGTAGTAGAAGAGTGTTTCATCTATATTGAAAATCTATTGCTTGGTGTAGCCACCTTCATTAATGATTTTACCTAGATCTTCTGGATCACTTGTTGCATCTTCTACATCAGTACTTGCTGCTTCCCCTTGCACTTTAATGTTACAGAGACAGCTTTTTTCCTTAAACCTCATGAACCAACCTTTGCTAGTTCAAACTAATTCTGCAGCTTCTCATCTCTCTCAGTCTTCATAGAATTGAAGAGAGTTTGGGGCTTGCTCTGGATTAGGCTTTGGCTTAAGAGAACGTTGTGACTGATTTGATCTTCTGTCCAAACGTTAAAACTTTCTCCATATCAGCAATAAGGCTGTGTCACTTTCTTATCATTTGTGTGTTCATTGGAATAGCGCTTTTAATTTCCTTTAACAACTGCTTCTTTAAATTTACAACTCAGCTAATTGGTGCAGTGACCTAGCTTTCAGCCTGTCTCAGCTTTCTACATGCCTTCCCCACTAAGTTTAACCATGTTTAGCTTTGATTTAAAGTGAGAGATAGGTGATAGTCTTCTTTTCGCTTGAACACTGAGAGGCCAATGTGAGGTTATTAATTGGCTTAATTTCAGTATTGCATCTCAGAGAATAGGAAGGCCCAAGGAGAAGAGAGAGAGACAAGAGAGCAATGGTTGGTGGAGCCATCAGAAAACACACATTTATCGATTAAGTTCACCTTCTTATATGGGTGTGGTTCATGGCACCCCAAAGCAATTACAATAGTAACATCAAAGATCATCATCACAGATCACTATCACAAATATGATAATGATGAAAACATTTGTAATATTGGGACATCTGGGTGGCTCAGTCAGTTAAGCGGTTGCCTTTGGTTCAGATCATGATCCTGGCATTCTGGGATCTAGACCCATGTCAGGCTCACTGCTCAGCAGGGAGTCTGCTTCTCCCTCTCCCTCTGCCCCTCCTCCAGCTTGTGCTCTCTCTCTCTTTCTCACTCACTCTGTCTCTTAAATAAATAAAATATTATTTTAAAAAAGTTTAAAATAATGTGAGAATGTGAGTGTAACAACAGATACGAAGTGCACAAATGCTATCGGAAAAAATGATACCAATAGACTTGCTCAACACAGGGTTGCCACAAACCTTCGATTTGTAAAAAGTATAATATCTGCAAAACACAGTACAGCAAAGTACAGTAAAACAAGGTATGCCTACATTATATTTTCCCAAATTATATTCACAAATAGGTATTTATAAGTCATTTTCTCCTGCCCTAGAGGAGGAAATTAGCAAGTTATTATTTCAGTGTCTCTGGGGTATAAAATAATAGCAAGAACTGAATTTTTTGGCAAGCACGTTGCAGTCCACTTACACAATGGGAATGGAAACAGGGTAGGCAGAGAGAATAGAGAGCTCTTTATTCAGCCAATTTTGTAAATGATTTTTTAATGTGTTGAGAGGACACCTGGCTGGCTTAGTTGGTAGAGCATGCGACTTTTGATCTTGGGGTTGTGAATTCAAACCCCATGTTGGCAGTAGAGTTTACTTAAAAAAAAAAAAATATATATATATATATACATATATATATATATTCTAATGTTTTGAGAATTTGCAGTAGGTTGTCAACTTCCATATTTGACAGGACCAAAGATACCTTTGAATGTAACTGATTTTTTTTTAATTTCATATTTTATCCTTTTCTTTCCCCATATGAGTTCAGGTAATTGAAAGTTAGTTATCTTTATTTTCTCTGTATTTAAATAAGAATTCACTTGTTAAAATTCCCATTTTGATATTTAGATTACATATTTGGTCCAATAATCTCAATGTGGTAGCAAATAATCATATATAGATCAAATACCACTAAAACTGTACGAGGCCATTTGATTTGGGTTTTATTCAGAGATAGTTAAGACTACTGTGTAAGTTTTTGTCCAGATATCTCCATTATTTTTTTATTTTGTTCCATCCATTTGGGAGGAATGTTTTCATTCTTAGTTTTCTCATTGGCATTTTAAAGAATTTTCTTGTATCATCAACTTAATTTGTATGTGCAGTAATAGATTCTGTCTTTCATTACTTTAGGAATTCAGGTCTTAATTCAAACTGCTTGAATGGATGAGGTGGGTGGAGGGGAAGAAAACTAATGTTTGCTTGTTAGGGTTTCTGGTCAATTAATTAGAATATTCCTCTTCCCTAAAACAAAAACAAAAACAAAACAGAACAAAAAAACCTATGTAGTCTGGAAATCTGAAATAAGGATCAATTCCATATATCTCTAGTTTGTAAAATATTTTCGCCAAACTAAATGATTTGACACTTTGTAGTCTAATGTAGACAACTCTGGTAAGAGCATTTGTTACCTACATAGTTGTGTTCATTGCTTTCCAAAAGTCATACAAAGTGACCCAAGTCAGCCATGAATATTACATCATTTGAGAGACACTTTGGTATAAACTTGCATGCGAAAGATAGACAAAATATACAGGAACAAATAAGCAGATAATTTTAATAAACTACTATGATTAGTAAGTACAAAGTAACAGTGTGTGTTCCACATGCAGGCTGAACTCTGTTTTGTTTGGCTTTATATATTGCTTTACAAAAAACTAAAAGCTAAAAATGAGAGGCTCTAATTACTAACTGCTTTACCTGTCCTCCTACAGATAGTCAACTAGAGGCAAATTAAGGCTGCTCCCTGTAGATGAGGCATGTAGTCTTCAGTTTGTCCTTGTCCTCCATATTCTGTGCCCATTATAGCCAGCGAATAAGTTAGGCTCGAGGATTTTACCTGCTTCAGAGGAATGAATGAAAGGGAAATTGGCTGTCTTTTTCCCTTATTGGTAATGAGGTGTTAATGGTGATCCACTATCTCAATCAAGTAAATGAGATTAAAATAATCATATTTGTTTTATCACAGTTTTCTATCAGTTGAGATTCTTGAACTGTAGTTTGGGCGTGGTTGGTTTTTTTTGTTTGTTTGTTTGTTTGTTTGTTTTTGAACATGAAATGAAGATAGTCTGGTAGTAGTGCTTAGGCTGTGTGACCCTTCTCATTGAATATATATTTGTTATTTATAATAGGAAATCCCTCTCCTCCAAATTGGTGGATAATAATTTTGGAGCGTTCACTTCTAAAGTGAAAAGAGTTGCTAGGATTACAAATTAAGTGACTCTGAGAAAGACGGAATTTTTATAATCTTCTATTTATGAAAAAAAGGAAGAAGTTTCTAAAATCTCTTTTTTAATTTGAGCACTTATTAAACTGTGACTTAAAATGACATTATTTGGAGTTAAAATTAGTGAGAAATGTTAGTCTATTCTGTATCATGAAGAAATTTAGCCCTTAGTGCCTTGCATGTCAGTAAAATGTATTTCAATGTATTTTTAGTACAGAATAGTAATGAATGATTTTATAACATCACTGTTCCAAAATCTCCACTAGAATGGAAAAATATGTGCTTTTGCCGTTTTAGTAAACAAGAGCTCTCTGGGGTTTGTTTCTTCTTTAAGGTCTGTATGCCCTTGGGTTTTACATGCTCTGAGATGGTACACGGGAACTGATTATAATTCTCTTCCCTCTAGGTCCATCGTGCAGATATGTACAGGGATCAGATCTTGCACACTTGCTCTAATTTTTCAATTCTTGGCTTTCCCAAAATTTCTCACATTAAGACTGCTGAATTTTGTGTTTTGTTCTTTCAGTTATTGCATTACTGTGATGCAAGTTGAAGCCAATTTGGGAATTTGACTTTTATTAGTTATTAGTTTTTATTTGTTTTATTCATTGATAGTGTTGGAGTTTTAAATGTTTGTAAAAACAAGATGAATTTGTAAGTCCCAAGTTATGGTTAATTTAGATTCAGTCCTTCAGTGGAAATGGTACAGTATTTACAGAAGGATCACCAAGATGTTACTGGGGAGAGCTATGAATAGGTCTACTGTTCCTTGATAGGAGTATAGCTGTAAGGCTCAAATCCTTTGATTTTTCAAAATATGAAGGGTGAGAAAGAGAGACTTGTAAGATATGGAAATTGAGACTGAACCACATTTTAAAATTTGTTATATTCAGGAGGCATTTAATAGGCATTATTTGAAAGAAATCACATGATAGTTGACTTACACATGTATAAAGTCAAATTTCCCCTTCTTTATGGCTTCTATCTTTACAATTTTAGAGTTATCCTTTTTATATTATGTAGGGATAGGTATTTTTATGTTTTTACAATTTTTTAATCTCTAATTATTAGTATTAGTTCTCTGATATTTTATTATGAAACTAGATTTTTTTTTTTAAGATTGATTTATTTATTTGAGGGAGAAAGAGCACTCAGGGGCAAGGGGCAGAGGAGGAGGGAGAGAATATTTTAAGCAGACTTAGTGCTGAGCATGGAGCCAGATGCAGGGCTCGATCTAATGACCATGAGATCAGGACCTGTGCCACGCAGATGCCCCTAGATATATTCTTCTTTAATATATTGTGGAGCTCACTGATTGAGTTTGCCTAGTTGACCCTTTTTGTGTGTTTGGTAAAATTGTCTAGTGGACCAGGAAATTGATTTGTGCGGATACTGGCTTACGTTTGTGAAAAGATCTTATTTCTCACTTTAGCAGTTGTAGTTGGTAAATAAGAATTGTATGTTGTAATGAAAAGATTGGTGAGCTGGGAGTCAGGGGGCATTCTTGTTTTAACTTTGTGTCACTTAATTTTTCTATTTTGGGGAAGTTCTGTTAACATCTTTGGGCCTTCTTTTCCTCATCTGTAGAACTGAAGAGGTAAATTTTGATTATTTTATTTTATTTGTTTTAAAGATTTTATTTATTTGACAGAGATCACAAGTAGGCAGAGAGGCAGGCAGAGAGAGAGCAGAAGGCAAGCAGGCTCCCTGCTGAGCAGAGAGCCGGATGCGGGGCTCAATCCCAGGATCCTGGGATCATGACCTAAGCCGAAGGCAGAGGCTTTAACCCACTGAGCCACCCAGGCGCCCCAAATTTTGATTATTTTAAAGATTTATTCCAGATCATCTCACTTCCTATGACCTTTTAAATTCTAAAGGTATACCTTTCTAGAAAAACGACATATTTTATTAGTCATTGCATATTATTTCTACATTGTGTAGGAATTTTGAAAGTTGTGTTTTTGTAATTACTCCATCAGTATATCTGATCAATCACCATATCTCTTTGTGTACTGTTGCTTTCTATAATCGGTCTCAATCTATACTCATCTTCATTTCTTCCCCCTTTTCCAGCCAGAATATTACAGGTTGTTATCACTAGAATCTACTTTACTCTTTTTACTTTTATGTTTTTGCTTATACTATTCTCTTTTGTGCATTCTTTCCCATCCCCTAGCTTCTTTGAGCCCCTGTAATGTTTCATTTATAATATTTTGGTCTTACATGTTTACATATTTAATGTGTTATGCTGTTTATGAGGCAGTGAACTCCTTGAAGGCAGGTGTTTAATTTTCATCATTTTACTAATCTTATTACTGACTCACATACTACTTTTCACAGAAATAGGGACTTAATATTTCTAAAACTGAATTTGTAAGATGATTAATGAAGTATAGTTAGTGGGTAGGCCCAATGAAAATTTAACAACATAGTAAGGAAATTAACAGCAATTTTGAATTAAAACAGTGTTTCAACCATCTATGCTGACTATAGACATTTGTATTCCCTGATCACTTGTGTACTATGATATTACTGTCTCCCCTTGCATTCATTCTTACTGACTCATGTACATACTCAACACTTATGTTTTTCCTCTGTAACCTGATTAACTACTTGCCTTCTTTCATCATTGTAGTTTAGTACTGCCATGGTCTTAAACTCAATACTATATAATTGTTTTAATACATTCTTGCTTTGATTTGTATACTTTTATCTCCTTGGTCTTGTTCTAGGCTTATCAACTTTAATCTCTTATTGTTCTTTTGCATTCTTCAATTTATATTTCTTTTCACTTGCTCCTTCATTTTTGAGAAATTATTCCCTCTGTGTTCCTTAAAGACTCATTGGTTGTTGTCTCCAGGTAGAGTTTACATTGATATGTGTCTTAGAATCACTCCAATGTTGGGTATTGGTGGTCGAATTGCTGGCTATCAGGAATGAGCACGCTGTCAGATTAACACTCCTGTATCTTTTCAGTGGGAGAATGTCTGTAGCGGCAATGTTGGCACCAGCCTTTTTGTTAAAGTAGTTGATACTGATTATAAAAGATGTGAGATGGGTGGTGCCTGGCTGACTCAGTCGGTAGAGTGTGCGACTCTTGAGCCCCATGTTGGGTATAGAGATTACTTAAAATCTTAAAAAAAGTAAAAGATGTGAGATGCTAATGGGCATTTGTACAGGTGGATTTGGGGGGAGATAATACCTGAATTCTAGAATTTATCAAAGAATTTTAAAATGCCTGCATTGAGCATGAATGAATGGGTAGAAATGATTCTCTCCCTGGAATCAGTAATCTTTTTACTCTTGAATTAATTATTGTCTGCAACAGATGTGATACTGGTTTAGACTGAATAAAGATCAAAAGGCAATAAGACAATGAGTAAAAAAAACTGAAAAGAGAACAGGAAAAGTAAAAGGTATAAGCTAAAAAGTTGCCTGTCTTTGTGCCACTTTAAGTCAATAATATTTACTAAATCTTTCTTGGGAATGTAATGTCCAGGAAAGGGAACCCGAGAAGATAATATAAGAAAGTAGCAGACAGAGGAAATTGTCATAGATTAAGTTTCAATCTGTTATTTTTAGTTCTGTTTTTATAGCCCATCTCAAGTCTCTAAGAACTTCTGTATTAACAAATATTTAAGACAGACACTATATTTGCATAATAGTAAGAGTAGCTCATACATTCATTAAGTATTTTGATATTTAAATGGCTTTTCTCAGAAAGCATATGGATAATTTTATTGATACAGCATCCCTTTAAGGATTCAAAAGTGGGAAAATATGTGTTACCCATTTGTTCTATCAGAGATGGTAAATAAGTGGAATATCCAGAGCTCTTTCCCTAATGTTTATGGTAGAAGCTTTTTATAATATGGAACAAAATTGCATGTTGACTTAAGAATATAATTTGGTTAATTTTGATTTTAGGAAATATTAAGTCATTTATTTTATTTTAACAGGTATCTTTCAGATGAAGGCATTGAAGCTTGCACAAGTTCTCCTGACAAAGTCAATATAAATGACATCATCCTGATTGCTCTCAATGTAGGTTTTATTTATTAACTTATAAACATTTTAAATCTAGAAGCTTTCATGAAAAATGTCTTACAGAATAAACTGGATTTTAAGAAAAGTATATGGAGGACATCTTTTGGTTTTACGGTGTATTTTAAGTTGCAGTGATGTTTGTTGAATTCAGTAATCTCTTATCAACCCAATTTTTAGAAATTTATGTTTCTTATAACAACTGTTATATAGAATCCAATAAGAAAGGAAAAAATGCAGTTAAGATTCTAATTTCCCCCCAGTGATCAGAGACTTTCATAACATTTACAGTAGATATATAATAGCAGAAACTACTCTTCATACTTATTAAAACAAATCATTTTATCAACATAGGAACTCCAGGTAGGTTAAGCTTTTTGACAGTTGTATTTTTTGTTTCAAAATAACTTACCCTGTTGATAAAAGTAATGTATATTGTAGAACACTTCAGAAAACAAAAGTAAAATAAGAAAATTAAGGCTATCCATAATTACAGTTATGTTGTATATATATTTCTTTTCAATCTCTCTCCTTCTACCTATCTCTATAGATGTATCTTTTCCATAACTGGGATTGGCTTTTGGATTTTTTTGAAGAGTTATAAAAATTGTTTGAAATTTAGGTGTAAGTAAATGAATATTCTTTTTTTTCATCCTTCCAGTTACTCCATTGGGAGCATTTTCAAATCATCTTTATAATAACAGTCTATTTTAAATGTATAATTTAATCTATCAGATTAAATTTATACATTATGATAAGTAGTCAACAAAATTCATAAGAGAATTACTTATTCTCTTATTCATAAGAGAATGACAGATCCACCATATCACTGCAACACAGGTATAATGTGAAACAGAAATAGCAGCAACTGATACATTTAAAATATGAATAAATATATAACTGTGTATAACTTTTTCTTTTTATGTTAATTTATATACAATTAAATGGACTTACACAGATAAAATTTATGTTTTGAATTCTGTCATTTTTTTCAGCCTCTTTGAATTTTATCCAATAAAACTAACAAGGTCATTTTTTTGTTTCTGAGCTAAGAATGTAGGTTTTTAATAAAAGAATAAAATTTTTTAAAGTGAGCTTTAGGGGGCACCTGGGTGTCTCAGTGGGTTAAGCCTCTGCCTTCGGCTCAGGTCATGATCTTAGGGTCCTGTGATTGAGCCCTCATCGGGCTCTCTGCTCAGGATGGAGTCTACTTCCCACTCTCTCTCTGCCTGCCTCTCTGCCTACTTGTGATCTCTGTCTGTCAAGTAAATAAAATAAAAATCTTTAAAAACGAAAAAGTAAACTTTAGAAATTATGTATGTTGTCTATGACTACAAATGGAAATATTCCCTATACACTTTAACTTTTGTTTATACTTGTACCCTAATAAGTGAGTTCTACTTTTAAAAAAATATTGAAAGAACTCTGAATTAAAGAAAAATTCTAAAGATGATGAAGATTTTGTGACAGTCTTCTCTTCCTTTCCTTTTTCTTTTCTTTTTTTTTTTCTCTTCTTTTTCTTATTTATGAACTTAGGTAAATAGCAATGATCTCTCTATAATTGGATGTGAAACTATAAATAAAGTAAATCAAGATGAAGTATTTGTCCTATGTATATAAGAGGTACATGATGACCATTATTTTATGAATTAATTTGTCTTCATAATTTTCTCTGAAATATATGGTTGAATATGCCAATCCAAGCTTTCATGCCATACAATAGGAAAAAGAAATACCTTTAATTAGGATGAAGTCTACACCAGACAGATAATTTACCT
Organism: Mellivora capensis; assembly: GCA_004024625.1. NCBI lineage: Eukaryota > Metazoa > Chordata > Mammalia > Carnivora > Mustelidae > Mellivora > Mellivora capensis. The sequence continues at coordinate 15,433 of PISX010008704.1, read as the reverse complement.
GTCAAGCTTATGACCTTTAAATAAAGTCAGGCATTTGGAGTATTTCTGTTGAATTTTTTTCAGCTTTTGAAAGATTAGGGGCTATTAGTCACTAGTTAAAAAAGAGTTGTATTATTGATTCTTATTGTATATAACTTATTACATATTGGGAGAATAATCCATTCATAAGCTTTCTTATGTCCCCCTCCTCCCATGTGGGACACACTGAGCTTGTTCCTTTATCTAGCAGTGAAAATGCAATAATATATGTATAGGTTTTCCACACTACCCAAAAGCAGAACATTCCTAGGGCATGTGGGTGGCTTAGTCAGTTGAACATCATCTTGAGTTCCGCGCTGGGTGTGGAGCCTGCCTAACAGTCTCTTTCTCCTTCTCCTTCTATCCCTCCACCCTGACCCCTCCAGCTCATGTGTGTGCTCTCTCTCTCTTTCAAAAAAAAAAAGTAAAATTAAAAAAATATATAGGACATTCGGGCAAAACCTTTCGTAAGCCAAAATGGTGTAGAATGAAGAAGTAATTACCATTAATTTATATGGAAAGATTTTAGAGCATTCCCAGACGCAAAAAGTAACCTCTCAGGTTTTTCTGTTACCTTAGGGCATATCTTGCTAAAGGATACACAAAATAAATCAAGAGAAAGCACAGATGCCCAGAACACAGTTCAAAACTCTTGCAGCTTGATGCTGAAATGCTGAGTATAGTTCCTGGGGAAGAAGCTTGGTAGTGCCCCCTCTCGCTGTTTGGGGTGCATTCTGTTTCTATAAATGCTCAAGATAATACAATCACTGAACACTATTTTTGCTTTTCTCCTTTGCCTGTAAAATGAAAATCTTTGAATTTCTTTCATTTAGCGAAAACTCATGTAGGTCTTTTGTAAAAGCAAAGTGGCATAATGTGAACTTTTGGAAAAGCAAGGGTAACTGTACAGTGTTTCTGCCCAGGGAAGTCCACTAGCGACTAGCACCCAAGGCTAAACGAACTGCCTAAATGAACAGTTGTAAGACTCCCCCCCCCCAAAAAAACAGGTGTTCACCGTAAATCACATTGTTTATAAAAATAGTCTAGGCAGTGAACCACATTTTCAGTTAGGAAATGTTCAAGTGCAAGTTCCCACATGCCAGCCTAGAGCCAACCTTGTAAAAGTAAGCCCTTCTAAAAAGAGCAGCCTCAGAGCTGCTGTATAACTCACTTCTGTATAGATTTTTATGTTGAAAGGAGGGTTCTTAATTTTTTACTCTGTAAAATGGGGAGTAAAAAATACTAAGAAATGACATTAAAATCCACCATGTAGTTATGGGCTTAAATACCTGAATTATTCACAAGTAAATTAAGTGATAACTCAGTCTTAAATTACAGAATAGTGCATATTAGTAAAAATTTAAAAACAGATATTCAAAAATTTCTTTTAAGATTCTGTATAATAGGGCACCTGGGTGGCTCAGTGGGTTAAGCCTCTGCCTTCGGCTCAGGTCATGATCTCAGGGTCCTGGGATCGAGTCCCACATCGGGTTCTCTGCTCAGCAAGGAGCCTGCTTCCCCCCATCTCTCTCTGCCTGCCTCTCTGCCTACGTGTGGTCTCTCTGTGTCAAAAAAATAATTAAAATCTTAAAAAAAGATTCTGTATAATATAAAATGACTTGCCAAATAGATATTCCATTGAACTTACTTGAGTAAATAGTCAGGAATCTTTTGTATGTGTGCACAAGTGCATATGTTTTTATAGATTAAATATTTCTCCTGTGTAATTTTTTATGTCCAATATAAATGCATTTTTGGACCCAGTTTTACTAGTGATCCTGATATAATGGCATCTGAATCATGAAATTGCCTTTGGAGTACTTATAAATTGATTTTGATTTTAAGATGTTTAAAGATTTGGTAGGTCATTTTCATCTTGCTTAAAGAATAATGATATAATATTCATTATATATGTGTTTAACACTTTAAAAGTTATATAAACTTTGAATATAATGTCTCCCTTTAGCCTGATGACAACTTTATGAGATAAGCTTGGTGATATTTTTTCCATTTTATAGAGGAATAAATTAGCTGGATTTAGAGAATTTGTGGCAGTGTCCATGGTCCTATTAGTTAATTATAGTTTATAATGATTCAGAGTTTAGGATTTTAATTTAGTGTTTATTTCAACTTTATATTGATGCCTCATTTTGGTTTAGATTAAATTTCATAATTATTGCTAAAAACCAGAAATGAGAAACTGGTATATCATAAAATTTGTACATATTCTGTTTTGCATACATATTTAAATATTTGAGCCTTTGAGTGATTTCAAAATGATGCCTATATTTTTATGAACTGTTAGTTGTATTACTGACTTGATGATTTTTCATGTTCAGATAACAATATGTACATATATTAACAAATAAACATGATCGTTAACATTCATTAAGTGTTTACTCCTTGCAATTCGTTGTACCAAGTACTTCATGTTTAATTAACATTAGGAAGAAAACAATCCTAATATATGGAAGGTTAGTATAAGAAAATATTTTTTTCCCATTGCTACTCAGTATTTTCAAAGTGAAAAGGTATGCTTATAATTCTTTCACTTTGTTACTGGATGGAGGCTGCAAAGATGATAAAGCTAACATATTGTTACATGAGTGTTTTGGATTTGGGGCTTAGTTTGCCTGGCAGTTCCACTTGGTGAGTTTTAGCTTAAGAGTGACCCTTGCTTTACATTGAGAATTAAAATATGAATTATGGTAGTAAAAGACTGGAAAGATCTGTGGGGATTGTGAATTTATATGCTCATTTCTTAAGCTGACCACATACTGATGTTTAAAATAAGAGGACATTCTGTTACTGTAGATTGTTATCCTACTTCTCTCCATGTCTTCATTTTATGTCACAGTAATTTTAATCATCTATTGTTTTCCCCCTAAGTCTAACATGAATTTCTGCCTTACAGTTTTTGTGATTAAATGCATTCTAAGTCTATTTTCTTTTATTCTGCTCTGAAGAAGATGAAGAGCTCTTGTTATATTTTAAAGAAGAACAGAACAATATAAATTCAGTTATCAGTCTAATCTCACACTCTGTCATCAAGATAATTTCTTAGCTTAAATAATTAGGCCTTCTTCATGAGTATTGATTTTCCTCTGAGCAAGTTTCTTATTGTTCCTTCAGTTTTTACTTCCTGAAGAGGACAATATCCTTAAAAGTTCTGCTTTTTTGTAAATTGTGTAGTTGAAGTTTTGTTTTTATATCAGAAATGCTGTAACTTTGTTAGTTCTTATGTTTTCATTTTTGTTTTGCTCTGGTTTGCACCTTCATGTACTTAGTCATTTGTTCACTAACTTTGACTTCTGTAATTTGTTTAAGCAATTAATATGGATTTTTACTATAGTAAAGTCTTCCTATTCTTGCTGTTGCAGTAGTGTTGTTCCCTAGGATATTTATATGTTACATAGCTTTGTAATAGGTATCACAGCCAAAAGAATAATGTGTTTTCATGACTCTTCATATGAGTGTTATATAGGATTCAGTTATCAAAAATATATTCTGTTTATATACTTAAAAGTAGTCCGTTGGCTTGGGATTGGGGCATTATTTTTTTTAGTAAGACTACAGTAATATAAAATCAAGTATTAGGTTTTAATAGAGAAGATTTAGTAAGTTATTGAAAGGAATATAACCAGAACTAAGGCCCTAAACATTACTGTTCAACTTACCAGTGTACTTTCAATAACATATGTATGGTACTATGTTACTTGAAAAGATCGGTTGTATGTATAGATCTCATAATCAGCTAAAAGATACTGATTTAAATTTTATTCTACAGGTTTAATAAATTTCATCTTTTGTTTATGAGTAAAATTAGATTTAGATTTACTTTTCTCTATAATTATATTTTAATAATAATATTTTTATTTTAGACAGACTTAAGAACAATTGGCAAGAAATTCCTCCCCAGTGACATCAATGGTGGAAAGGTAGAAAAGGTAAAGAAAAACATTAACTTCCTAAATTATGCTAACTACAATAAATATGAACATTTACTAAATTATTGGAAATATATTTTGTCTTCTGCAAAATATTTTAGAAGTGACTAGGTCACAGAGTTATCCTAGTGACTTTCTGTACAAATGGAAAATTATTGACTTGAAGTTTTAAACTTTTGGTGACTTTAAAACATTTTTAAAAAATCCTGTCAGTTTCAGGAATTATATGCTCATTAATGTGAGACTTAGAAAATATTGCTAGAATACAGGACAAGGACCTTTTTGTACCTTTTAATTTTAGTTACCTATTTCCATGTTTATTTAATGAACTTATTTATATAAAGTTGTAAGATTGTGAGAGGATATTAAGAACAGTTCATCAAAGCTGTGCATTTGGTTATTGCTTCCATTTTGTACCACATATATTTATTAGTACATAATATGCATAATATAATGTATGTATTATACATGTCATATAGAGCCAATAATTTCATATATGTATATTCATATTATGAATTGTGCAGTGATCTTTTTAAAATCCAGGGATACAGTTTTTAGATACCAACTACTCAGTCTTTTACTTCTTTTTTACTTATATTTCTTCTTTTATTTGAAAATACATGTGAATTGTGTCAGCCAAGAATTTTATGTGCTATTGGTCACTTTTTGAACTATTAAAGAACGTCATTATCTATAAATAAATAATTTCAGTGTGTATGTTTTGTGTTTGGATAAATACTCTTACCATTTTAACACTTCGGTATTAGATAATTGTAAAAGGTATATAGTGTAAAAAGGTTTCTCACATTTTCTAAGTATTAATCTGTTTATATAAATGATGGTAATCATTTTCTGGAAAGAGCCATATGAGAATTCTAATCTACTCTCATTTTTTAGACAGATACTCAGAGAAGAGGTTCTATAAACTCCTCAGCAATTCATTTTAATATTTAACAACACTCTGTGTCAGCAAACTTTAACTTTATTTTAATCTAAATTTCTTATGCTACAACTTAAAGTTCGTAATGTCTTCTTGATCTTCCCTCAGGGGGAATGGAGAACATCTGTTTACTTTCTCTTGAGAATAATTCTTCATATATTTGAGGACTTGTAAATGTCATTGCCACAGGTTTCTTTTGCTAAAGCTAGTTATCTTGATTCCTTTGTTTATTCTGTCTCAAATTTTCCATCCAACTTCATTGTTCTCAGAGTTCTCTCCAGTTCCCATACATCTCTTTTTTTGGTTGTGGTAGTAGTTTTCAGACTTCATCGTATACCAGAATCACCGTGAAACTTGGATAAAACACAGATGGCCAGCCCCTCCCCTCTCCCCCCGGATTTCCCCAGTTTCTGATTCCATTGAATTAGGATAGAGCCTGAGAATCTGTATTTTGGACAAGTTTCCGTGGGATGTTGGTTCTGGTGGTCTGGGAAGCATACTTAGCAAGTTTCTGGACTATAGAATCCCAGATTAGGCAGCAATCTTGGAGAGGTCTGATGAGTACAACTCTTCTTTACAGGAAAAGTGACTAACATTGAAGCAGTAATCCTCTTTGGACGTAGATTAAAGGAGTGTAGAGAGGAGTCTTCAGACTTCTCCCAAAAGAGGCCAAAAGTAAATGCTCACATGGTGTGTATTTTATTATATTTACTAAGTCTTGGATAATACCATTTTTAGCATTTAGGAATTTGAGAGTGGAAAGGAAAAATGGAGAGCTGATTAAACTCTGATCCAGTAAGAAAGATTGTAGGCCTGTAGTTAGAAGACAGTTAATCCTGGATACATTGAATTTACATCTTTTTTGTTCTAAGGCAAATCTGAGGCCTTCAGAAAGGCATTGTCATCTGGGGTGTGAGACTGAAGTCTTAATAATTGTTTTTAGTTATCACTGCTAATTTGGAAGAAAGTAGAATGGCAAAAAGTGCAAGTAACTTAATCATTAATTAATATAATAGTTTTGTTCAGGTTCTTTTCTCTTTCCTTCCATTCTCTTAACATTGTTTTTCAGTTCCTATATTTTCTCCCTAAGGTTGCCCATGACCTTAATGAAAAGGTTCCAAACAAATTTTAAAAATGCCAAAGGGGATTGGGGTTCCTGGGTGTCAGTTGAGTGTTTGACTCTTGCTCTCAGCTCAGGTCTTGGTCTCAGGGTCATGAGTTTAACGCCCACTCCCAGCATACTTAAAAAAGAAAAAAAAAAAAATGCTGAGGGGGAAGATGACTGCTGTCTCCAGGCTTCCAAGCCTAAGCCATGTCTTCCCGTAGGCAGTTTATCTTTGAGGTTTAGATTGTGAGAGTGGAGGGAGGTGTGGTGGAAAAGCCACCTTTGCAACTTTTTTTCTGAGTGTTTTAGGGCAGACTTTGCATTTCTTAGATATTATAAGTTCTTGGAACCTGGTGGCTTATAAGCTAAAAATCAAGGAACAAAGTTATTACAAAAAAAGAAGTAAAACTATTATTTCTACAAAACTGTTTAGTATTTTTCATATTCTTTTTTTAAGCGTAATATTTTGCAGTAGTGATTTTCATACCTTAAGCCTCTGAACCAAAGTATAGAATTATAAAGTAGAGGTAATTATAAAAATACTTTTCCAGTCCAGCTACGTGATGACCTTATGCATTACTGTGGCACCCTAAAAAGGAAAGACTTTCAGGTCTGTATTTATTTTTTCCTTCTAAGTTTTAAAAAAGACAGGTTGTATATGCCTTTTTAAAGGTCAAACTGTGATTAAAGACCTAATTTGACAAATGGGAGGCACCCACTCAAAGCTCTAGCAGTACTGACATCAACCACAAGATGGCTTCACTGCCTTAAAATTCAAAGTGAATGCCCTTTCACCATCAGTCTAGAAAATTAGATGTTTTTCAAAAGAAAAATAATTGAAAAAAGTTTTAAGTTTTAATTTAAATAAAATTATATCATGTTTTATGTATGTTAATTTATTCTCCGGTAAATAATACAATTTGTCAGTGTTCCTTCTGGTGAGTTATTAAAATTAAACATGCACTCTTACTTTTCAGAACAATGGATTACTCTGAAATACTGATTTTACTTTGCTTTATTTACAAGTGTTTATTGGCAAATATTAGTAGAACTTCTGTGGAGTTAAAAATGACTGTACTAAACATATATAATAGGCAAATACTCTTCTGATAATTGAAAAACAAACTGTTCACCTTTTTTTTTTTTTTTTAAATTCTCCCAGAGAACAAAAAGCTAAAAAGGTGAAGGATAGAGGTGTGGAAATAGGCTAATGATAAAAAGTTACCTTTGGTGGGGGGGTCCCACAGTGTTTTCCTCATATTTCATTAGCTATAATTGCTCTGAATGATTGAATAAGAGAAATTATGTTCTGTGCTATATACTTCGATGTATAAATTGATGCTTTTCACAGGGGATCTCAAGTTTGGAAGAACCTATTCAAGATTACGTCTTTTTCTCACTTCATAAGCTTTTATAACACTCTGTTTTTAAAATGTCTGAGAAATGGAAACTTTTAGGTCGTCTTCTAGTAAAGGTACTACCATATTTAGGATTCAGAAATTTTCTTTTTACTGTTGTTTATAATTTCTTTTTTTACATTTATACTCTTGCTGTATGTGAATATAGCTTGAAAAATTTGAGATAGGGATGAGGTACTACCTTTGCAAAGCTGTTTTTTCCAGCATTCCCAGTGCGTTTGACTTACCTTTTTCTTGATCATTTTTGGTACAAGCTTCTAACTTACCTAGGAGAGTCCTGATTTCCAGCAAACTCTTCTTTTTCTTCTCCTTCTCCTCCTCCTTACTGAAAATCTGCTCTGCTATATCCAATGTTAAGCAGTTTATATGCGCTATCTTTGTAGTCTTCAGAAAAACACTGAAAACAAATGATTACTGCCGTCTTTTTACTGCAGAGATGAAGGAACTTAACTTCCTTAAAATCTGTCTATGCTTCCAGGCAAACTCTTTATTCTGTAAATCCCCATTCATATTACACTACTCTCCTAATTATCTTGACCCCTTTTGAGCAGAATTAATTTTTAAGCATCAGTATTTCCATTGCCCTTTAGACCTGTATCTGCTTTTGCTATGTAACAAATTTTGTCATAGTTTTAAAATGCGTAATAGACGACAGACTTTGGTCTAAGACAGATCTCAATCTGAATCCTAATTCTCCCTCCTACTAGCTGAGTGACATCTGGCAGAATACATTACCCTCTCCTCTCAGTTTTCTCATTTAAGATACACAAGTGATCCTATCACACTTTATAGATCTGGAGGTAAACTAAGGCAAATTATTTTGAAGACAAAGGAAATACTGTATTTATCAAGGAATTTTGAATGCATATTTGTGCTAAGTTCAAGGGATGCAGCGATCAACAAGACAGCCTCTGTCTTGTTGGAACACATAACCTAATGAGAGGTCAAGAAACCTATGTGTTCATATAGTGAAATCAATATTATGTCAGAAGTACTTGTGATGAAAGTGCAGCCGTCTCAGGTTGGTGAAATAGGGAGGTTGCTTTTCTTGCTAGACTATTAGTTTTTAGAGGTGTGCTTCCCAGTGAGGTAATAGTGGGCAGATCCCCATTTGGGGGCATATTTAAAATCTTAGGATAGGAGAGTGAATGTGCGTATAGGTGTATATATACACATATATACACACATAATATATATTATAATAATTATATATTATATAATATGTATACAATATATACAATGAAAAGGTTTATTGTACAAACTATAAAAAAACAGCTTGACAAAATCTTGACTAATAACAATACACAGAAGATAAGTATAGTGGACATTTGTGATTCCTAGAACCTGAGTTCTCTTCCTGTGTGTGGGGGAATGTCCTATCTTTCCAGTCATGGTGGTGGAGAGAAGGAAAATGCCAGACACATTTTCTTCAGCCTCCATTGCAACTATGCCATGTATATGTACCTCAGCTCTGCTAGTTATCTGTAGCCTCTATGGACTTGGGCTAATCATTCAAATAAGCAGGAACCATAGTGAATGCTCTCTGCTAGTGGTAGAAGATACAGCGAGTTTGTTTCTAGGGTAGTAGCTGCAGCAGTCCTGGGGTAGGTGTCTAGGGCCAGTGAGGCTGATGGAACAGGTGTACACCTAGATGCTTGGAGTGTGCTGGGTCCCATGTTAGAGCTCACGAACGCTGATTGTCAGCATGTCTTCCTAGTGTAGAGTTCAGTAACATCTTGGTAGTTGAAATCAGCCATGGAAGTTGGCAGATGCTACAAATATTAAGGCTTCTTCTCTCCCCTCCCTATCCAAGAACTGTTGTTTTACCAACACACCATGGCCACTAAACCATTTCTATGGTTTGATTATGAGTGTTTTTCCTCTCTGTGTAGGCAGCAGACCTAGTTCTTTAATTCTGCTGATATCTGTGAACTACCCAATGTCTTAATTTCAAAATATATGTAAACTGTTTGAACTATTTTAATGTAATATTTAACATATACAAACATATATGCTTTAAGCTTAATAATAAAGTGAGCATGTTTGAAGTCTCAGCCTGGTAGAAGAACTAGAACATTACAGCACCACTCTGCCTACCTGGGTGTCCTAGCTCTTCCTCCCTCCCACACCAAGAGCAGATTGTTGTGAATTTTGAGTTTAACTTTACTTTTAAAAATATTTTAGTCATATGTCATTGTTCATGAACAATATATATTTTTATTTTTAAGCTTTATAAAATGTTAACATACTGTCTGCTGTAATTTGCTTCTGTCATTCAGTGCTCTGTGTCTAATAGGTGTCCATGTGGCATATATCTATTATGCATTTATTTTTCTCTTTTATATAATACTAAACTGTGTAAATATACTTCAGTTTACTTATTCATTCTCCTGCTGATGGATATTTAAATGCTTTTCTTTTTCTTTTGTTTTTATAATAGATGCACTACTTTTAGGAACAAATTTGTGTATTTTTCTTGATGCATGTTTGTAAGAGTTTTTCTGGGGAACATAACCAGGGATTGAATTATTATGTTCTAGCGCTAAGCCAGTATTGAACTTTATAAGATTATGCCAAATTATTTATTAAAGTAGTTGTACCAAATTTATATTACCTTCAGTAGTATGTGTGAGATACCATTAATCTTTATCATTTGTGGCACTTGAAATGATCAAATTTTTCTAATCTTGTGGTTGTAAAATATGTTACTCTTCCTTAGGCTATTCTGTCCTTGCCCACCCCTACACTGGTATACATTTTAGAATCAAATGATCAAGTTTCTTAAAAGATGTTGGAGTTTTGGAGCGCCTGGGTGGCCCAGTGGGTTAAGCCTCTGCCTTCGGCTTAGGTCATGATCTCAGGGTCCTGGGATCGAGCCCCAGAACAGTCTCTCTGCTCAGCAGAGAGCCTGCTTCCCCCCCTCTCTCTGCCTGCCTCTCTGGCTACTTGTGATCTTTCTCTCTGTCAAATAAATAAATAAATAAAATCTTAAAAAAGAAAAAAAAAGATGTGGAGTTTTGATTGAAATTGCACTGAATTTGCCAATCAGTTTTTTTTTTAATTTTTTATTAACATAGAATGTATTATTAGCCCCGGGGTACAGGTCTGTGAATAGCCAGGTTTACACACTTCACAGCACTCACCATAGCACATACTCTCCCCGATGTCCATAACCCCACCACCCTCTCCCTATCACCCCCCCACCCGCAGCAACCCTCAGTTTGTTTTGTGAGATTAAGAGTCTCTTATGGTTTGTCTCCCTCCTGATCCCATCTTGTTTCATTTATTCTTTTCCTACCCCCCAAACCTTCCATGTTGCCTCTCCACTTCCTCATATCAGGGAGATCATATGATAGTTGTCTTTCTCCAATTGACTTATTTTGCTGAGCATAATACCCTTTAGTTCCATCCATGTCGTCGCAAATGGCAAGATTTCATTTCTTTTGATGGCTGCATAGTATTCCATTGTGTGTGTGTGTGTGTGTGTGTGTGTGTGTGTGTGTGTGTGTACCACCTCTTCTTTATCCATTCATCTGTTGATGGACGTCTAGGTTCTTTCCATAGTTTGGCTATTGTGGACATTGCTGCTATAAACATTCGGGTGCACATGCCCCTTTGGATCACTACATTTGTATCTTTAGGGTAAATACCCAGTAGTGCAATTGCTGGGTCATAGGGTAGCTCTATTTTCAACTTTATGAGGAACCTCCATGCTCTTTTCCAGAGTGGTTGCACCAGCTTGCATTCCTACCAACAGTGTAGGAGGGTTCCCCTTTCTCCACATCCTCCCCAGCATCTGTCATTTCCTGACTTGTTGATTTTAGCCATTCTGACTGGTGTGAGGTGGTATCTCATGTGGTTTTGATTTGTATTTCCCTGATGCTGAGTGATGTGGAGCACTTTTTCATGTGTCTGTTGGGCCAATCAGTTTAAAGACAATTGATATCATTATGTTACCATATTATCAGTGAAATGCTTATAAGGTGCATTTGGCCTGTGAAGAGAAGAAAAAAGCCCTAATACATAGCATTTGCTACTTTCTGTAGCAAGAGTATTATCACCACTGCTGATTATAAGCTACACCATGAAATCACTGATGCCAGAACTGGGAAGAAATGCGCATAATAGGGTCTTGTGAACTGGTATGAGCTACCTCTAGCATACTCCTAGATGTATCTCTTCATTTATTTAGTTTTTCCATAGTTTTATAATTTATGAAGCTATAGAGGTCTTGTATCTTTTATAAGCTTTATTCCTGGAGTATTTTATTTTTGCTGCTGTAAATGGTATTTTTAAAAAATTACTAATTTTTCTCTCTGATAATTGTCTATTGATCTTAAATTCTGCTAACTTGTACTTACTATTCTTAATATTATATTTGTATATTCTTTTATGCTTTCTTTATAAATTTGGCTTTTGTTGACATTTCACATGAGTGGAAACACACCGTATATACTCTCTTGTATCTGGTGTTTTTAACTTAGTGAATGTTTTTGAAGTTAATATGTCAGTAGTTTGTTTCTATTTATTGCTGAGTAGTATTCCATTGTATGGATATACCACTTCTTTTCATTTACTAGTTGATGGATATTTAGACTGCTGCATAGTTCTCTTGTATTTTTCCACTGCTGATGAAAGTATGTTGAATGTTTTTATTAATATTATCTCTTAAGTCACTGATTGGCATCTTTACTCTCTGCTTCTTGATCAGTCCTGGTCAGTATCAGTTTCATTCAACACTAGTCTTTGCTAAGCTTGAATTTGTTTGTTATTTCATTAATTTCTCTATATTATCTTCTTTCTTCTACCTTATTTGAGCTCAGTCTGTTGTTCTTTTCATAACTTGTTAGTTTAGCTCATTAATTTTCTTCTCTCTCTTCTAATACAAGCTATATAAATTCTCTAGACCAGGCTCATTATTTTGTAGTCTGTTTTTGATAATTCCAAATTCCCCAGGCCTTGGGGACTTAATTTTTTTAATTTTTAATTTTTCTATTATTCTCATGCTTTATGGCTTATTTCCTTATGAGTCTCTTGATATTTTCTTGTGATTTCATGTTTCTTGATCTATGTGGGAATTCTGGGCACCTGAATCAGCAGTGCTTTCTTCTGGAAGGAATATCTGGAGCTAGTGGGGGTGCTATGAGGTTTTGGCTAAGGTTAATTTTGCTACTTTTCTACTAGCCCAAAGTTGAGGCTCTCTCAATTGCAGGGTTGTTACTGTCAGAAGTACACATAGATCTTCTCTGGCAGAAAATGTCCACTAAATTGAGATTTACTGTAGATGCCTGAATGGATGATGTGACCAATGTTCTGAAATTTCTAACACTGTATACAGATTAATCTTTGTTTTTTATTTTTTCATCTAGAATTTATATCTTTTTTTACTTTGGGGTTGCCCTTGACACTAGTTGGACACAGATTTTGAGGTTAATTTTCATTCATTATTGTGGATGCCTTTAGATGATCTAATTTTTTTTTAAGATTTATTTATTTATTTATTTTAGAGAGAGAGAAAAAGAGAATGCACAAGCAGGGGGAGAGGGGAGAGGGGAAAGCAGATTCCCCAGTGAGTGTGGAACCCAAAGCTGGATTTGATCTCATGATGCCGAGATCTTAACCTGAACCAAAATTAAGAGTTGGATGCTCAACCAGCTGAGTCACTTAGGTGCCCACCTTTAGATGATTTTAGATTCAGGATTTAAAGTTAGGATTTATAATCTTAGAACTATAGCATTTTATCCTACTATTTGTGTTTTATTTAGGTCCCATAGTTCTAGTATTTTGTTTACTACAGAGTATATTTAGATGAGTTTTGTAAACATAATAATGAAAATACTCATTATATCTGTTGGCTTACATATAGAATATTTCTGAATTGTGGAATAACTAATATTAAGGATTGATAATTCTCATGGAGAAGTGACCATGAAAAGATTGTAGACTCTTCTAAGAAGAGTCTAATAAATAGTACCTCCTTTTCTGCTTTGCTTTTGAATCAGTTGAGAAGTAAAGTGTGGGAGATATGGGCCAAAATATCAACTTTATTATTAATGAAAATTACTTTGAAAGATGTGGTTTAGTGGGAGAGGCGAATGGACTAACTGAACCACAAACCAGACAGACTTAGACACTCCTTCATGGTAGTGTCAATCCAGTGAAGAGCCTGAGTAAATACCGCAGAGTTCCTAGCTAGATCCCAAGAAAAAGAAGGGTGAGTATGAGCTCAGTTTGAACCCAGTATATATGGTATATTTTTCCCAATCAGATAAGTTATTCCATGAGTGGGTATATTCATTTCCTAAGGTTCCTGTAACAAATTACCACAAACTTGGTGGTGTGAAACACAAAAATTTATTCTCTCACAGTTCTGTAGGCCAGAAGTCTAAAATCAATGTCTTAGCAGGGTTGTAGGACTCCCCAATTCCATAAAGATACATTGTGATCTGTATTTCATATGACCAAGTTAGGGTGCCCTTGTCATGCTGGATAAGAAATCCCAAGTTTAATTTCTTTCTTACTAAGAATTAAACTGAAGCAAAAGTTTTCCTGTCACAATTCAATGGATGTGGTCTCCCTAAAATACATGTGTCTCACTTTGGAACGCATAGATCTAGATCATCGATCATCTAGTAGAACTTTTTGTAGTGATGTAGGTAGTTTATATCTGTGTTGTCCAGATACAGAACATTTGAAATATGAATAATGTTACTCAAGAGTTGCATATGGTTGAAAATGGATAATGTTACTCAAGAGTTGAATTTTAAATTTCACTTAATTAAATATAAATTTAGGTAGTCGCATATGGTTGGACAGCACAAACTGTATATTCATTAATGTCTAAGCTAAAAATATTAGGAGTAGAAAATAAAAGAGAATGGTAAACATTATAATAACTATAACCTGTCTATGGTTTAATTTAAATGTCCTTATTTTAATGACATTAACAAAGCAAAAGAAAAAGTTCATCCTGAATTCACAGCTTATCTGTACTTATTAAAGATTTTGGACTTGTTTTAAGTTGGAATTTTTTTTTGTAACTGAAAATTAGATGAAATTTTAGTCTCTTTTTTCTAGTTATATTCTTTAGGACTAAATATATATCAAAATTATTTCTCTATAGGCAAAGTACTAGTAAATATGAAGTAGAAATTTGTTAATTTGGGACATGCTTACTCAAGAAATTAAGTGTAAATGTTTGTCAGTCATTTTACATTTTTCTTTGCTGAAAATATAAATTATATTATTTTGCACAGAAAGATTTTACTTAACACTATGTAACAAAAAAGTAGCCTTTTTTCCCTTTGTAGGTATGATACTACTAAAAGGTATAATATTTTATAATGTAGAAAATATCACTTTGTAATAAAGTTATTTTTCAGCCATGTAAACAGATTTTACCAGCATTTCCCAATTATATCATAGGAATTTTGTTATATAAAATTTTTAAGAGCTGATTAGTCAATTTTATTTTTGGCTTTGATTGAAATGTGACCAGAGAGAGCATTTCTTCTCTTTAGTGCCAGGCATGTAATACAGCATTAGATTTAAATTTACTTAAAAAGATAATGTGAAAATACATCCAGTACAGCTCACACTTTTTGAACTTTATATTGTTTAAATTTTGGAGTATTGTATTCTTAAGGCCAGAAGAGGGCGTGCTTTAAACCTGCTGTTTTTTTAAATTTTTTTTTTAATTTCTTTTCAGCGTAACAGAATTCATATTTTACACCACACCCAGTGCTCCATGCAATGCGTGCCCTCCACAATACCCACTACCAGGCTCCCCCAACCTCCCACCCCCCACCCCTTCAAAACCCTCAGGTTATTTTTCAGAGTCCATAGTCTCTCATGGTTCATCTCCCCCCAAATTTCCCTCAACTCCCTTCTCCTCTCCATCTCCCCATGTCCTCCGTGTTATTTGTTATGCTCCGCAAATAAGTGAAACCATATGATAATTGACTCTCTCTGCTTGACTTATTTCACTCAGCATAATCTCTTCCAG